>OU744728.1:0-170000 GCA_916613615.1 Steromphala cineraria | reverse complement strand
TTTGTGCGAGAATAGAAGTTGGTCATGTTCAAGACATGTTTACGTCTACATAAACAACCAGTGGCTTATGGTACCCTAGAATTGTCAGCCCTAAAATGCTCATCTGCACCACAAAGGTAACATCCAAACCAAATTTGAAGTTTCAGAGTCATATAATTTTCAAATTAAGCTCTGGAAATTGAACAAAGCGAAAAATATGGCTCATTCGGAGCCAAAATTTCTAGAATTCTGGAATTGTTACCCTCATCTAGTTTTCAAGTAATGCTCCGGAAATTATTTCAGACGCACACAGTGCGCTATATCTAACCTGACTACGTCATAGTAGGGACATAAAAACATTAAAGTGAAGCTACCTACTTGTTCAAGCTCGCAATTTGCTCGTAGGCGACGTGGACTTTCTTGTCTCCCTCAGACAGCCGACTCTGAATAAACAATATTCAAAGATTTTGGCTTGGCAGGAGATTGATTTATTAACAGTTATGAATTCATGATTTAAATAATAAACTCATCTTAATTGATAACATTATTTATAAGAGCTTAATAGAAGCATACTGACCACCATGATTTCATGATCTTTTTCCAAGTTTTCATACTTGTCTTGAAGCTGAAACAGAATCAAGGGCAAACTTAACGTAATATATGAGGGGGTACACAATGCAGAAATGGATACAAAAGGACATGATTAGATAACATGTTACTTTCTTTGTTACATGCACAAAACATCTTTCAGCCAATCACAACCTGCCACATCACATGGTCCTTTCTCACTTCACTGGTCAGTCTATTGCTATAGTTTACAGTATTGAGTCAAGCGGACACTTAACTACTTAGCATTAATTACTACACAAACAAGGAAAATAACTTGCCAGTGTTTTCTGTACAGATTTACCAATTAACATGGAAAAAACAATGAGGTTTCCTGTCATTTAACATCTCATAACACTTGTACAATAAGGTCCTATATGGCCTGTGACAGAACCAGGGATGTTTGTGGAAGGAGGTTGGTGGTGGATAAAGGCAGGATAAGAGTGGGATCAAGGGTGAACACTCCACTCGCCCCATTTATCCCTCTGCCTCTGGCTTCATTCAAAATTGACAGATTGCTACTGAAACTTGAGATTCTTACCCTTTTTAAGGCTTCTTTGTCAAGTCTGTTGCTCTCTGTCAAATCATTCTGATGCTGAAACATAGAATTTCAAATTTGTTAAGTTGTCATCATTTTATTCAAAGTTTTCTTTAAATTTTTTAAGTGGTCATTAATTTGTTCAAAGTTATCATCAATTTGTTCAAGGTTGTCATCAATTGCTTTGTCCATATATTGTCCCTATGGCAAACAGAGTGACTAAAAAAAGAAAGATCAGAATTGAAGTCAAATGTGGTATTCTTTGTCCTGCATTTGCTTCATTTAGCTATAGTCCAGTCAATTTATCAAGAAAAACACTTAACCTGGAACAAATTGCAAAAGAAATGATTTTTACTGTATCAAAAGCTTCAAAGCTCTGGGAATAACATATCAAAAATGTAGAAAAATCGGATGAGTGGAACATTTTAATTTTTCATGATAAAATACACCCTATGACAGCTGTCTGAGGTCACAAATAATGAAATAGTAAGGGCATGTTAACTAGAAAACTGCATCAATTGAGCCCATTTCCCCCATAATCATATATTCTTGTATTAATTATGAAAGTAAATCATTTAATTAATTAACACAAATTTGTTAGAACAATTTGATTGGATAACGGCAACTCTTTTATCCAGACGAACTGTCTGGATAACTGAATCCTTCAGAAAAAGTACAAGTTTCTCAGGTTTATCTTAATATGATACTGTTAAACAGTTGACAGTATCTTACTAATACTGGTGGGGAATAAGGTATTGTTTGTCTTTTTTACTCACATATTCAATTGTCACCATTAACCACGTCAGTCAGGATACACATGGCATTACTGCAAGCAACACCCCTGCATTGTCCACACGCCACCGAACATTCCAAACCATGTCTTCTGCAGATACACCTTCTGCTGTCACACTCAGTCTTGCAGTTGCAGCGGATTACTCTCAGTAGTGTGTCTGGAGCTGGAGGTTTGTCTGTTGTGCGTGGTTCAAGTTTGTCTCCTGTTTTGATCCATCCCCAATCTTCAGGGTCCAGCGAGGTACCCATCCATTCCTTGATCTGGAGATAGACCCGGGCATTGTGGTAGCGTGCAGCTGCTGATGTGGGAGGCAGTGAGTGAACCTGAACATAGGAAGAGCTGGTTGCAACTTTTTCAGAGAAGCGACGATACCTCAGACTATCTAGAGATTCACCAGGTAGTCCATTGTACAGACAAACAATGATTGCCTCTCCGGCTGTCATGATGTTTTCTCTTGTCTGGTCGGTACAGAACAGATGAACCTTTTGCCTGAAATAGCTATCATTGAGGAGTTTCTTCAGAACAACACCTTTCCCTATCCCGAATAGTCTTGATGTGGTGTCACATCCTCCAACTGCATGCACAAAGGGCAGGTAGTTACAAATGTCACTGCCTAAGTTCACCTTCAGTTGAGTTATATTCCATATCCTTTGTTTCTTGATCATCGTTTTACCCTCCGATTTGAAGTAGAGTCCAAGTGATGTTGGTTCAGCATGAAAGCACAAGAGAACCAGGAGATCAGTGTCCTCACCAATGACTGTGGTTGGTCGACTTGATGCACTCTCAACTGCAGTCTGGACAATGAGAAGATCTGCATCACCTCCGGCGTGGACGGTCTTGTAATTCTTTTCTTCAAGTTTCTTGCTGAGCATGTTGATAAATCTCTGCTTATTTGAAGGGTTGGCCAGGAAATGATCTTTCCGTGTTGCAATTGGCATATCTTCAACGAATATGACTTCTGGAGCAATCATACCCTTTGAGCGTTTCATGTGAGCAACATCTTTTGTTGATGGGCCAGTGTCATATCCATCAAATACTATGATTGGATTCGGGAATTTCTGTGAAACATAGTCAATGTACATTTTGAGTATTGCAGAAAATGTAACATTTCTTGGCCAGGGGATTTTATGGAGGAGAGATCCACCATCCAGAACATGAACCATGGTTTCATCTTGTGGTAGCAACACTTCAGACCCCTTTCCTGCTTTCCATAAAGCGTCAGCTAGTGCAGGCTTGTTTGCCGCTCTCAACACTCCAGATGGCTCAAAAAGAGAGGAAGGAAGAGTACTGAGTTCATACTCAAAGATTCCAGAAATGTCTTCTGTATTCCTCTGGGCTGCTGTCACTAACCGCTGGAAAAGCAACTGGGAGTCAACATTAATTACATCACCATCGATCTTAACTGACGATTTATTATCCATTGTGATGACTTGATCCTTTTTCTTGAAGGAATGTTCAAATACTTGTTTACCCACCATGGATTTAAGGATGGAGTTTCCAACTTCAAGACCTCTGTCAGCACTAACAGTGTTCCCTGCTGTAACTCCTGTTGTGATGTTGTGAAGTGGCATGTCAGAGGTGAATGGATCACGTTCTTGCAGGAAAGCCAAGAGCTTGTATGTGTCGTTGTCATCACGTTTCTGTCTTGCAATTGTCATGTCCTTGTGTTGGTCACTTGTTACGTAGCTGGTACCAGTAAACTCCTGCATTGCATCGTTGATGTCTGCACAGGCTGGCATTGAAAATAGCCACTGAGTTCTCTGTGAATCAGACATCCCCCGTCCTCTTGTCAACCCACCACTTGTTTTCATGTTTCTCATCAGTGTTTGCTCTATGACTAAATCTGATGACAATCCAGCCCAAAATCTGTCACTGCGGCGAATAACATGGAAGCCAGATTCAAACATAGCATATACCTCTGGGTGTCTTTCCTCAAGGTGCAGCATTTCTTGTAAGTAGATGTGTACGGACTTGGCATACAAGTTGTGTCCTGTGGCAGCAAAGAATGGGAGCATCCTTCTCAAAGTACAAAGGTGAAGAAGCCAGTGTCCTGTCCTTTCAGATTTGATGAAGATACGAAGCAAATCAACCATCTCCATGTACTGCAACCAAAGTGTAGCTGTTCTTGAGGAGGATAGAGCTGACATCTGATCTTGAAGTTTGATATGTACCCTGTTGAGAGCTTCATCCTGGCATATATCATCACATGAGGCTTCATCATGCAGTAGTTGGTCGAAAAGGCTGAGAGTCTTTCCCAAGTCACAGTCCAACTCCTCAGTGTGACTTTCCTCTTGGTCGAGTGATGGATGTTGAGTGGCCGATTCAGTTGTAGCAATTTCGTCTGATTGGCACATCTGTTCAGCATCAGCTTCTGAAGTAAGGTCCTGTTTTGAAACTGTATGGTGAGAAGAGAAAGCCTTTTGTACCAATAGGGCATTAAGTGCAGAATTGACCAGGAAATGTCCTCTTACTGCCCTTGAGAGTGCCTTTCCACTGAGCATGTGCATAACTGTGTTTGGTGCATACACAACTTCCATCAGTTCCTGTAAACCCGAACCTCTCATAATGTGTCCAATACACCCAAGGTAGCTCATCTCTGTGTGAAAACCTCCAAGACGTAGGACAATGTTCTTGAGTTCACTGTTACTTGGTTCATTCTGAATGATGATTTGAGCCTTCCACCACAATGGTTGATCAAATGTTAAAATGGGAGTCACATTTTGAGCCCGTGCCTGTTTACAAACGAAGTGAAGTGTGGAAAAAACACAACTCATGTCTGTAGCCTTCATATCCATCATTGGCATGTATGCGATTGATGATTTTCCAGGATATTTTCCTTTTGCTACTGTTTGCATCAATCCTGTCCAGCCAGGTCTAGGCGAACGCAAAGGCCACACAACTTTCCACAGAAGGTCCATCTTCCATGTGGGATCATCACAACTGAGGTCACCAAGATCGTGGTATGTCAAGGGTAGATTCGCAAGAGGGGATGATTTGAAGAATTTGATATCTATTTTGCCTAATTCTGCAATTTCCTCATTTGATGCAACGTCTCTTGAAATGTGTAGCTTGCCTTTGATACCTGGAGTGATTGCAGCAATGATTCCCATGCCATGAAATGTGTTGTATCCATCAATGGTGTTTACATTGTGGTCAGCATTATCAGCAATGTACTGGACAAAATGACCTGCTTGAAGACCTGGTATGTCTGTGCCTTGTGTCTTTGCAGCACACACTTCAAACCTCTTCACTTCAGAGTATGATGCACAAAAACCTTGACTGTGCAAAGTATCAATGAGGAATTTTGAAGCAAACTGGTGATGCATTTGTACTGCTAAACCAATCTGGAGTGGAGCAAGAATAACCCTTGGGCGTGTAGCTTGAATAATTGCCTGACCAATTGAAGCTATCTTGATGTCAGCATTTTTTTCTGTAAACATGGTCCTTAGGAGACGGTACAGAGAATCTGGAAGCATTAGTATGTTGCTATCAACACATGAAATGTCCTCTGAGTTTGGATATGTCTGCTTTGATGTATCTAATGATTTTATGTCATTCTTGATCAGGTTTGCAACAGTTCTCACCATTCTTAATTTTTCCTCTTCACAGTCATTCTGTTTTGGAGAATCATAAAACTCAGTCAGAACTGCTGAAGCAGTCTTCTTGAATGTCACAACACTTGATTTCCCATTGATGTTTGTAATAATGACATCCTTTCCAAAATGTTCTTCTATCTTCTTTCTCATGTACTTAACGCTGTACGGATCACTGCAGCCAAACTCCTTCATTTTCTGAACAAGATCACTGACTGTGTTCTGCTCATTGTCATTTTCTGATAGATAGTCAATCACTTTCAAAAATGTGATTTCCCTCAGGTTATCTTTTGGTCTTCCAGGCGATGATGCATCATGAGGTTGAAATGACAGAGGAATCTGTTTACCTGTGCGGAAGTTGATGTTACATACTTGATGATATACTGCATCTGCTGCATGTAAATCATTGGCAAAGTCAATCCTAGAGATCACTTTCTGCGACCAGTCATCGCCACGATCAATGCAGATTTGACGAACTGTTCTCTGGAAATCACTGGTTCTAACCGGGAAAACATCATATCCTCTCTTCTTCCCACTTATCTTCGCTGAATTTGCACAAAAAAGACAATGTTCGCTGAACTGAAACACAGGTTGTTCTGATCGAAGTGTTGGATGAGAGATAGATGAGTCATTTAACTTGCATTCTTTCTTCAGATCTTTGACAATAACATTTTTGTTACAATATTGCTGACGGCAATCAAGATGAACAGACTGTCCTGGTTTTGTTATGATATTGTCTTTTCGTAAGGCACTGGCTTTATTTATGCCACAACTTCCTTTCTCCCGTAGTACAACCGTCTTCTGTCCATTCGTAAGTGATGTGTTACAGATGACACAGACATCCATGATGGTTCAACTAAAAAAAATAAAAACCGAATTTCAGTGAAAATGGCTTTCATATTATTTTAGTTAATATAGTAATGTGCTCATTTGTGTAAATCTATATTTAACTCAATTGAGTATAAACACAAATGCAACAGTAGCTGTACACACATATGTATTTGAAGTTTCATTCTCAGACATCATTTAGTGGTTCAATCACATATTCCACTGACATTAGAGCTATATAAATTGGTACAGATATGAATAGAGTGAAAAAACATAAACCAAAGTAGAAAACAATAAGTTAACAATAAGAAAAACCTTTGCATTTATCGTCATATCGACGCAAGGAGCTATTTTGTCGCAAAAAATGGGATAAAACATAAAATGTAGATGACCCGAAAAGGTTTCCATACGTTTAAAAATCCTTGAAATGGGGAGACTGTTATGAATGCCCATTCAAATAATTAAACGTCTTTTTTTGGATTTACTGATATTGAATGACGTTTCATAACAGAAAGCTTTGCCAAGATGATTAAATACGGCAAAGAAGCATAAAAACAGTACCTGAATAGCAAGGAATGCTGACGTCATTCAAGCGTCTCCACAGATTCTAAAATAATTATATCTTCAAAATTTCATTATAGTTTTTATGTATTGCGTTCGTTATCTCATGCTTAGACATGTAAACAGTCATATACTCACTGTGGAAATGATTCCATTTCGATGAACTAGGCTTGATTTTCAATTTTTCGTGAGCAAGGTCAACGTCAATCTTCGTTGTTGATATTGCGAGTTGTCTCCCTTTGCGTCTACGGAGGCCTTCACGGGACATTGTCTTTGCGCTTGTTTGTTAATTAATTTAAAGTTAAAAAAATCAATGTTGCACCATTTACATTTTTCTACATTTTTGATATGTTGTTTAACTAGTATTAATCTTACATTTCCAGCAAAAAACGTTTCTTTTGCAATTTGTTCTAGGTCAAACCTTAGATTGACTGGACTACTACTGTACAGAAAGAGTAAGAGTAAGAAAACTGCGTAAGCGCTTGGACTCAAGAATTCAAGAGGGTGATATCAGTATTTATCCAGGGTCACGTCGACCAATCAGAGATCGAGATTCCTACATGAGGTAGGATAATTTACCTTGTAGGCGTCCTGAAGTGCCTTGCCCTGCTTCTTGACCTTGACTTCAAGGTCAGCACACAGATTGTCTTTGTCCTTAATGTAGAGGTGAAGTTCATCCACGCGACCTTTCAGCGCCATCACCGACCTCTGGGACTCGTCGTAACGAGCTGAGTAATCATTCTGATAAAAAGACATTATAACAGTGACTGGGCAAATGATAATCTCAATCTGGTAAAAACATCCAAGTATTTCAAATCAGCAATCTGTTTTCAAATCATAAATCAACTAATAATGTCACAAGTCGTTAATCGGTAGTAAAAATCACCTGTTAGTACATGTTTTACAAATCACCAAACAGTAGTACAAATTTTACCTTAACTTCCTGCCTTGTACAGAAAATGAGTAAAAAAAAGACTAAACAATAAATATATATATTGAAATTTTTATAATTAAAATAGAAAATGGAATTGTATCATTAATGAGTATAGTGATATGATTTGTATGGTAAAATGTCTGTACAGTCAGGACCTAACGGTACTTACAGCTCTGATCTCCAGACCTTGAAGCTTCTGTTCCAGATCGCGATTCCTCCTGCAAACAGCATCAAAATCAGCATCAAAATTAGTTACTAGATATTGGAAGCGCTCTCAGTGCAAATTAAGACAGTCTTATGTCAAGGTTAATGTATGATACTTATAACAATCGCAGAGCTTCGTAAATCTGGGTCGAGAAGTATAATATGATATTATGGCATTATTACAAAAACTCTACTATGGATGAAATTTGAGAGCACTTGATGACTTGAAGTATCAGAATGAAATGTACACAGGATTTCTTCACGCTGACGGTTTGCAGTTGAAAGTTGGTCCCATCAACATGCATTTGTAGCCACTCAATATATCGAAATGTTGTTTACATCTTTCAACATCAAGTGACAGTAATGCAGGCAAAATAACAAGACCCAGTGACATTACAGAGATTTCTGAACATTTCATGCAAGAATGAATCTATCTCTATTCTTATAGTGAAATTGATCATTGAGGAATTCGCAGATAAACAGTCCTGGACAAAGGGAGACAATAACAGGGGCAGACGCAAATTTGTAAGAAATTTTATTTTGATATTCTTTTTTCAAATTAACATTACCTTATGCCATATGTATCATCTGATGGCCATTTTTGTGTAAATAGATCATTCATTTGATGTTGTGAACTGTTTTAGAGTTGCTTCTTTGATTAAGAAGAATTTCATTGCAATTGGTAACTTATATTTAAGTTTTGGTGAGATAATATGGTTTTTTTAAAACATTGTGCTAATGCCCCTTTAAGAATACATTGCGATTATTATTATCATCTCACACTTTGCTATCATGGAGTTGATCGTCGAGCTCCTGACAGCGGTGTCGTAGTGCCTGATTCTCTTCCTGCACCATCCTCTCGTGAGCAGACTCCCCCGCAGGTTGTGCCGCACTCAACGCTGCACGGAGCTCGGCCATCTCTGTCTCATAATATTCTCGCAGGTCTGACAAGTGCTTGGCGTGTTTCTCTCGTAGGTTCACTCTCGTACTGGTGTAAAGAAAACATTCATCGTAAACTAGGATCACTATCACAGGTTCATTTTCAACTGAAGACATAAATACTGGACATGAGTACTGATAAATAACCTAGAAACCAGGTTTACCGCCCCACAAAGCAATTGTAAAGTTATGATCGATTGTAGCCCATGCTTTTGACATTAATTAAAATCGATTGTAGATTCCATATTTACGATTGATTGTAAGTGTTTTGTGGAACAGGACCCAGGAGGGCATTTCATATATTGTGATCATAACCATATTGAATTAAGATAACTTCTTGTAGATTCACTCTTGTACTTGGACATATGAACTGGTCTCTAGGCGTTTTCCTCGGTATGAGAAGGCGGTTGACGTTTCTGCGTTATCTGTCCGGATCCACTAAAGGATGCGGGATGGTAGACTAATGGTTATAAAATTTAAAGGGGGGGAACCATCCAACAGATAGACAAACACAGGTATTCATTTTTGAATTTAATGCGTTACGTTTCGCCACCTGTTAGGGCGGTTGTCATATGGGACATATGAAGATCATAAAAAATAAGCTAGAAGCCACTATTGAAGGTTTATGGGAGTCATAACTGGTGCTAGTATCAACCACTGGTACGCTGCAGCTGATTGGTGGACAACAACAAGGATTAACCAACCAGTGATGGTGATACAGCCTGGTGAGAGATGTCTCATGGACACAAAATGAATATCAGTGTATATTAGCTGCTATAAGGCTTATTGCCTTGCAATTCTGACAGCATTGCTCTTTATGTATATAACTTTTCAGCCAATAAACATTATGCAATGGAACTCAAAACATTTCATTTGCTATTTATTATTTAACAACAATACCAGGCATGAAGCCTTAAAGATTAGGGCATTGTTGCTCTGTGGATAAATATACTGATAGATGTACCAGGATAGCTCAATGAGAACAATTAAGGCAACCACTGAATATGTTGGGTTCTACAGGCTAAGGATACAGTCATTTTCTCACCTCATGGACAAGTTGCTGTCATCCTGCAATGATTCTGTCACAAGTTCAGAGTTATCTCCCCTCCATGACATGTCTCTACGGGGACGGACGTCAAACGGGCGGTCAGTGGCGTGGCTGGTGTCATGTAGAGGTGGTGAGGTGGATCTGTGACTTTCAGTGAAGGATTGCCGGGCTATTGAAGATGTGGACTGAAAGGTGTCAAAAGTATCCATCAACACATTGACCTTGTTCTGAGGAAAAAAGTTTTATAATACTCTACTTGGATACAAAGTAGTTAGATGGGTTTCTCTCCGTGAAGTCTGAATACCAGTGAACTTCAGTCAAAACTTATCCATCAACATATGACATAAGGATGGCTGCAATCATGTAGACCTGTTCACAGGAGTTACCTGTCCCTAGCTTCTGGTACCAAACGTCTTGTGATTGGTTGACTGAACTTTCATCAGAACACACAACTTTACAGCTTGATCTAAGACTGATTTGGATGGAATATTTTCAATTTATTATTCCTTAGAAAAGAACAAAGTTTAGTCATACTGAAAGCTGATTGGTCAAAGACGGCACCTACCCGACTGACATGCTTGCTCTTAGAGATGGGCATCGGACTGCTGTACACACCCCCTCTCAGCAGACGGTCATCAGGGACGTCAGATCTCAACCGAGACACACTCGCATCTCCATATACCCCTGACCTCCTGGGAGATACGTAACTGCTTTCCATGGATACGTGGCCTCTTTCTGACATTCGAACTGGAGTATCAAAGTCGCGCTCCAGTGACCTTCGAACAGGAAGTGATGCTGAAGGACGTCCTAAATACTCCTCATTATCCTGGTCGGTGTAAGATGGCCGCTGTCTGACGGGCGATCGCAGCGATGACGTCTGCCTGATCTCAGATGACCTTGACCTATGAGGACTGATGTAAGGATGATCCTGTTCCTCTCCATCTCCGGAATCACCAGAGCTGTAGTCCACCAGACGACTTCGCAACTCACTAGAGGGTTTCCTGAAGTAGACATTAAAATAGACAATGCCCCTGCAAGCTATGGTGCAGATTTTGTGAAGTCCAAAGTATCAGTTATTGACAGATGTATCAACATATGACTGACAAACAGACCTATGCTCCAGTGTCCTTATAGATCTGATAAACTGAATTAACCGACTCATTTTAAAGCATCAGCAAAGATCTTCACCTCATAAAATTAAATTGTCTGCATACCAGCGTTTGAAATAGTGTCTGCACGCCTGCCACTTGCTGTTTACTTTCCAATTTGGCTTGTAGGACTTGTGTAAAGCCTCTTATTTTTATCAAATGAGGTACCTGACCTTGGCTGAAACGATACCACTGAGTTCCCTATCAGTGCAGTGCGAGGGTGGTAGGAGACTTAAGTTTATTTAGATATTGAAACATAGCTCATCTTCAGAGAAGACCACCAACATCTGAGGTACTTGAATAATTAGGGCCTACATACCAGACTAGTATGATCTTTACTTGTTTCAAACATGACTTGAGAGCACCCTATATGCACAGGGTGAGAGTTGGTTAAGGAAGTAAACAAACCCCTTATCAACTGAATACTAGGGGCCTACATACCAGACTAGTATAATCCTTACCTAAAGTCATCCGCAGCGAGACCAGCGAGCACCCTATCAGCCCGGGGAGAGGAGTCACTGAGGATCTGTCGATGGGAGTCTAGTCTCTGCTTGATGCTGGTCTGCTGTTTGCGCAGCTCTCTCTCCATCTGGTCCTGAATGTCCTGGATCATGCGCTGGTGCTCGCTGTACTGGGCTCGTAGTTCACCCCGGTGCTCCTCCTCCAGCAGCTTGAACATCTTCAGCCACGACACCTGCAGATAACATTACTGTTGTTAGAATCACACATTTTAAAAAACTCCATTGTCATCGTTCTTCTGAATGGAAAACTAGTTGTCATATAGATGTTGAAACCTGAATGGACAATCTCCACTTAACTAACTATCAAATAAATATTGAAATCACACTTTAAGTGAAAGTATTTAGCTTTGAAGGTAATTGACATCATTCCAAATCAAATCTTTGCAATTTCCTATTCTAGTGTTCAGCAAACCAAATACACTGACACTACAGATATAAAACAGTTCAAGAACCAACCTGATGATCCTGCATGGTGTTGTAGCCAGGCACAGGGCCTGAATTGGGTGGAGAAGTGACCACTTCTGGCTGATAAATGTGTCTGTGTTCCACCCTCCCAGAGACTAGCGATGGCATGGACTGATAGACCCTGGGGTCTGTGGTCTGGGGTCTCCCAGTAAGGTAGGACCCACTCAAACTCCCTCCGTAGTCGGATGTAAAGGATCCCTGACTCTGCTCAAACGTCTCGTAAGATCTCCCGACATCATCCTGGTGCCGTCTCGGTGGGGACCGATACCCCCTCTGGTCCTGAGTTCTATGGTTTCTTGGAGACATGGGCGGTTTGTTGGAAGACACAGGACTCCCGGCTCCCACCACACCAGACTGGTACTGTGAGTCATTGTTCTTCAGGATTCCCTTAGTTGTGTTTTTGGAGAGCTCTTGCTCTTGTGATTCCCTGAATTTGTCCATCTTGCTTTCTGATCTCACTTCTTCTGGAGACGTCTCAAGGACATCTGAAATCTGCTCTGCCTCTGCCCCTGAGCCTTCCTGAGTGTCATCCTGTATGTCTTGTCTTGCGTCTCCTTCATCCTTGGTTCCACTCTCTTGTTGAAGATCCGCTCTTAATTCCAATTCCTCATTGCTACCTTTATCCAGCTCATTGGTCTGAGGACGAGGGGATGGTTCCTGATCGTCCTCAGGCTTGATGAATCCTGTGCTAATTGCTACTGGTGGTGTCTTCATAATTTTGAATGCTTTTTTCTCCCCTTCTGTGTCAGATTTTGGTGAACCAGCAGAGCTTTCACTCAGAGATCTCCGGACACTCTCTTCATCAGACTTCCTGGGTGATGTAGTGGGAGACAGAGAACTGGTACTTCTTTTCTTCTTCCGGTCATATTTCACAAACTCGCCTGTTTCCAAGATAAGACACTCCTTAACCCCTGGAGCCACCTGCCGACAGACCTTGTAGTTGCCATAGTTCATAGGATACTCAGGATGAGGAGAGCCCGGCCCAACAGGCTTGATGTTCTCTTCTCCCTCTGCATCAAACTCACCATCATCATCATCATCATCATCAACATACTCCACCACTCTCATCTCTATCACTTGTTCAGCTTCTGGGCTGCTTTCATCAAAACCATCTCTCTTGGAGACTCTGTTTTCACCTAGTTCAGCTTCTCCATTACCATCACCAAGTTCCCCTCTGTGAGTGGGAACATCAACTTCTGTCTGGGAGGCAGACGGGCTTCCCTTGGAAGGCGAGTCTCCATCACCGTCCCTCCCATCATCGGTGAAGTCTGCAGCACCGTCAGGTCTTGGGTCTTCTTCTGGTGCCACTCCATCCAGGTCAGAGTCAGACTTCAGGGAAGTGTCACTGTCACTGTTCATCATTAGAGCCTTGCTTAGGACTTCTTTCACAAGGTTTTGAGCGACCACATTGTTCTCTCCATCTGTCTCCTGATCACTTTTACCCGTGTCGCAGTAAGGAGATCCGAATGAGTCCCCTGGATCACTGATCACCCCGGACACTTTCGTCTCTGGTGAGGAGAAGGGCGAGACTGGTTCCAGCATCACAGCAGCAGGATCTGTTGTGTCCTGTTCATTATTCTTGGATTCTTCAAGATCTTGTATATCAAGGCCAAGACCGTTCTCTCTTTGTTCTGGTTCCCCGTCCTGATCACAAGACTCTTGTCCCACTGAGGGAGAATCTCTGCTCTTTGGAGATTCCGTCCTTGCTTCATCAGAACCTTCTGCCTTGACATCAGACACATCATTTACCTCTGTTTTCTTCTGCTTCTCAGAAACTTGCTCTTCATTCATAATTTGTTCCAATTCTTCTCTTCTCAATTGTTGCTCACCGTCGGACCCATGTTCACTTCCTTGCAGCACCTCCTGTTCCTCTTCATTCAATGTCTGTTTCTTCACATCCTGTTGCTGTTCCTGAGCAGGTTCATGTTCCTGTCCCTTGACTTCTAGATGCTGCTCCTGCTCTTTCACATCTTGTTTCTGGGCAGCATCCTGCTCTTGCCCAGCCTCCCTATCAACCTGCAGGTCTCCAGCTCCCACCCCAATATACTTCGCAATCAGTTCCAGGGTGTGGTCCTCTGGCTCAGCATCCTGACCTGGAGTTATTGGTCTCTCCAGCGTGATGTCCCCACCCGCTCCTTTTCCTTCCCCCCCTTCTCCCCCCGCCCCTCCTCCTTCTCCCACCCCCACCCCTGTCAACGAGTCCTGGTCCTGCTGAGGGTCTGGCCTGGCTAGGGAGGTACCGTCGTCTGCTGCTGCATCCCTCTCCTCCCCTCCACTCGCAGACTCTGTCCCGTCCATTACCAGCTCTGTAACACAGTTAAGATCATTTATGAACTGCTTGAGTGATATTTTAGAAGTTGGTGGCATAAGGATGACATAAGAAATTCTTTTGATGAACAACTTTTTCATTTTCAGTTGTGATGTTTTGGTATAGATTATTTTTACTGTTTTTAAACATCATGCATTCTTTTACTGTTTTCAAAAAACATAATTGAATACGTTATAAGAATTTCTAGTAAGAAGTCACTACTGTGGAAATAAAGAAGTTGTTCATCTGTCTTTTGTCTTCCTTCTTACAATCATTGATTTGTTTTGTAAGAAAAGAAAGGATATACGTTATTCAAATGAATTTCACATTATTGTTCTATATCTCACATCTCTCAAAGTGAAATTAAGTTTGTCGATTATTCTTAAGGCAAAATACTTAATGCCTGTTGTTTGGTTATGGGACAAATTAACATCAACTCGTCTACTGTCGTCTGAGACAAGGAACCAGGCATGTCAACTTATTCAACCTTGGTTAGTTCTTCAATATATCCTATTTGGTGATCAGCTTCATTTGAAATGTATCTTCAACCTATTTTTTACAAGTCATTGGTAAATAACTGCTTCTTTAAGTTTTCTTAAGTTTATTCTTAAGCCAAAACAAAAAAATATTGTGCTTCAGGGAACCCTACCGACCAATAATTATTTGTCCTACTCTCTGAAAAAGAATATCAGTCAAATTATGTCAATTACCAATTATTTATCATGGCAAATATGTTTAACTTTTAAAAAATCATAACTAACAGTAACACATATTAAGTCTCCTAATTTACTACCTAAAACTGTTCCATTACTCTGAAAACCATAACTTTGTTGGAGTAATTGACTGAAGAACGATCTCAGAGGCAATGTTAAGTTGTTAACTCATGACTCATTCTACTGCCTTCATCATTTGAAAATATAAATATATATATATGAATGCTTTGAATTTTAATATGTGATTATTAGATATACCTATGAAAACTAAATAAATCTCAATTGAAAAAAACTTACAGGAAAGCTTGTCAGAAACTACAAAATCATAAAGTTTAAAACAAATGCTGTTATACGTACGGAAATACTTTGACCTTACTTAAATCATACCTAACAGTCAAATTTAACAGTGATACAACTGCAACTTATATATATCCTAACATGTTAAAGCACATTGATCCACTGATTCTAGAGAGATAATCAATCTTGATCCCTGACAAGGGTGAGAAAGTCAATAGTAAAAACATAAAAAGGAGCTAATCTAAGAATACTCCGGTTGTTTGGAATGAAAGCTTGTAATTCATTCTGTTTTCCACTGCATTAACTGTGTATTGTCAGTAATCCCTCCCGACATTGACAGCTTTACCACATAGCAACAGCTAGTGAGTAGCAGTCTCTCAATGGAGAACAATCTCCCATTATCTTGCATACTCCCAGGAGATTGCATCTCACCACTATAGTCATTCTTGTGGAATCTCTTGAATAAAGATATACAAATAAAAACGAATCACTGCAATAATTCATGATACAAAAGTAAAGTGAAAAGTTGTAGAAACGGCAGATACGTAAAACATCAAACTCGATGCTGTTGACACTAAAAATGAGGATCTACAAAGTAAAAACAAATAATTTTTGCGATTGAGAAAATTTTAAGAATAAAACTTTAAGATAAGTGTCACGATTCAAATAAGACAGGACTTACAAATAATGCAAACGGGTCCGGTAATCATGTATCCTTCGAGTTTGGTAAATTAAAATCAGTTTTGAAATTCCAGAGATAAACGTAAACGCTCCAAATCCACACAATTTCCTGTTGATACTTGCGCACAGATGCGGCGGGGTCAACATTAGTGGCGAGTAATGTCGTAAAACAATCCAAAACATTAATGTTTAGGTATTATCATCAGAAAATATGATACGATAGCAATATTATCAACATATTTTGAGGCAAATATTTATTACGGATTATATCATCTAATTTATATTAAAAGGACGACGATCACTTAGAACAAATAACGACACCTTGACTTCCGTTCATGTCTAGCCACTTACTCTACTTCCGGTTTTATTTTCAGCTTGTAGCAACACCACTCGGCAAGAGTGACCATCATCCTTCAAGGCTTCATAAAGTGTTTATCGTTGTCTGATAATTTCTAGATTCTATTTAACGAGCTATATGTAATATTTAAGATGGCCTTCAACACAAAATGATTGCAAAGAGATGATCAGATGCTGAGAAAATAGAAAATTTTGGATAAATAGCTTTTTAAAATAGTACAAACTTTTCCTGGTAAAAACTATGAAATTTTAACGATTTTTGTCACTTTCTATTAAAACTAAATGATATACTGGCTTGCGGACAGCTATCGCCATTGTTTTTTACGTTTTCGTTTCTAATTTCACATCGTATCATGAAAAAAATATTAAATATTCAATATATTAAGTTAATAATTAACTATTCCTCAGAATACTTGATTAGGGCACGCCCTGCCAGGAAAAAAACAACGGGCCAATACTGACTTTCCTCAGATTACTTGATTAGGGCGCGCCCTGCCAGGAAAAAAACAACGGACCAATACTGACTTTCGTAGCACCTAACCGTTTTCACCAACATGTGGTATCAGTTAACAAAATTTAATTTAATTTCCGATTTCTTGCAAAATGTCAGTGGAACTGAAATATCATATCCTTTTGAACGAAGAATTATTTATATTTACCAATCTGATTTGATTTTAACCTTCCCCCGAAAGGCCAACCAGCCGATTGTCCGTGACAAGCACCAGAGTCGATCTGACCGCATCCAAGTGGTATATCGAGGAGAACCAAGTTTTGGTGAAATATTGTGGCGAAATAAATAATTATTGAATAGAAAACTATCTCAAGCACCCTTTATTTATTGTAGGCATATTTCTGCTGTATTTTTTGTTATTTGATTTTTTCTTCATATATACAAGCCGTGGCTGTGAGTGAAGTCAAGTAACCCGCTATGCAGTAAAGTGGCCCAGTTTTGTCTACGATTATATTCCGAGGAAAATTATTCTAAAACTATTTTCCATTATAAATACAATTGAAATATTTCTGTATCATAAATATAGTCAGGACCATATTACATTGATTAATTTTGTGTGTGAATATATTATAAGATATCAACACATCACATGGCTTCCCCGTTTTATTGTTTTCTATGTGCTAAATTTAGCTTACTAGCATATGGAAAATGAATTTCTTTTGGTTAATTTTATGTTTGGTAATAATTTGAAAGTGGGAGAGGTCCTTTTATGAAAAAATAGAAGGATTGGATGTGAAAGATTTTCAATTTCTCAAATGCCTTACAGTGAGGTGATGGCGATAACTGTTCCGTGGCGAAAACTCATCGCCAGCCAGTACCCGTTGAGTTGTTTTTAGGATGCAAGAATGAATTCAAATTTAATAACAATTTTGTTAATTGTTTTTATCCCCCGCAGCGTTTAGCGTGAAGCGGGGGATATAGTATTCAGCTCCGTACGTCCGTCCGTCCGTCTGTCCCGCTTCTTGTTAGCGCGATATCTAATGAACCGCTCAACCTAGAATCTTCAAAATTGGTACCAGTCTTCATCTGGGGAATACGCAGACCTGAACAGTTTTCGGTGACCTTGACCTCATTTTCAAGGTCACAGCGAGACTTTGACCAGTTTTGAAAATGTTGTTAGCGCAATATCTAATGAACTGCTCAACCTAGAATCTTCAAACTTGGTACCAGTCTTCATCTGGGAAATACGCAGACCTGAACAGTTTTCGGTGATCTTGACCTCATTTTCAAGGTCACGGCGAGACCATGACCAGTTTTGAAAATGTTGTTAGTGCGATATCTAATGAACTGCTCAACCTAGAATCTTCAAACTTGGTACCAGTCTGCATCTTGGGAATACGCAGACCTGAAAAGTTTTCGATGACCATGACCTCATTTTCAAGGTCACAGCGAGACTTCGACCAGTTTTGAAAATGTTGTTAGCAGGATATCTAATGAACCGCTCAACCTAGAATCTTCAAACTTGGTACCAGTCTTCATCTGGGGAATACACAAACCTGAAAAGTTTTCGGTGACCTTGACCTCATTTTCAAGGTCCCGGCGAGACTTTGACCAGTTTTGAAAATGTTGTTAGCGCCATATCTCATGAACCCATTAACCTTGAGTCTTCATGGGGGACAAAGTTTTCCGCTCCGTACGTCCGTCCCGCTTCTTGTTGTTAACATCAATTTGCGGCGGGGGATCTTGTCACCTTTGTGACAAATACTTGTGTTATTTGCATTGATAAATGACAATCTTAGGCGTTGCGACATTGGTAATTTTTAATATCGTAATCTTAATTTTTATGGTCACAGTTCCATGTCCGCTTGAAATAGAAATGTTACTGGTATAAACTGATAATAACTTTATAGGCAGTTTTTTTCTTCGATTTTGAACAAACAGGATTCATTGCAAAAAAACTAAAATATTTTCACAAACATCTTTTATTATGATATTTAAGCAAAATCTCAAATTATGCTTTCATTTTCAGGAACCTTTATCACAAGAGCCCTGTGAGGTGATTTTAAAAACATGTAAGTAATTTACATTTCTTTGAAGTCATCCCTGATAGTAATGATGAGGACACTAGCATATCAACTCTTGAACAGCCGGCTAGTTTGTTCAGTTTTAAATTCAAAGTATAGCACTATATTTGAAACTTTTAAGTTATCAACTCTTGTACGAAGTAACCACACAGGGACATTCTCACGCCAAAGACTGAACTTTTGTGCAAGTCAAAGGATACTGCCAAATGGAACTGCCAACCTCAGTCTGTCTGTTGCTCGAGGCGTGATTTCCCGGAAAGACTACAAATTCCCAGAAGTCAAGGAAGAAGACCTGGAGGAAGCTTTTGTCCGAGGGAGTGGACCGGGGGGTCAAGCGGTCAACCAAACGGCAAACTGTGTTGTCCTCAAACATCTCCCCTCAGGAATTGTGGTCAAAGTAAGTGAAAATCTAAGTTCCTCCATATCATATTTTTTTTGGAAACATCACACTGGATATTTTGTCACGCTGCTAATGGCTAAGTTACTGCACAATTTTATACCCCCCATGAAAATGTATTCAAGGATATCGTCTGTGTGTGTCCTAAGTTGTTTCAACAGCATAACTTGAAAACTATTTGACTAAACAACTTCAAATATGATATGGATGCTACCTATGTTGTGCAGATATGGCTTTTATTTGTTTAAGTTCCAAGATACCCAAGTTTTTTAAATTTTTGCCCTCAAATGAAAAATTTCTGGAATTGTTCCATCATCTTTCTAGTTTCTATTGTAGCATCAATGTCAACATTTATCTGTCCATCTGACCTGATTTCAGTGCCATGAGACGAGATCCCTAGACAAGAACCGAGCGAGAGCCAGGAGACGACTCCAGGAACGTCTCGATCTCCACATCAACGGTGAGAACAGTCTGCAGATGATGCAGAAGAGAGAAGAATCAAGTCGGAGAGCGGAGAAGAAGAGGAGAAGTCGTCAGAGGCTGGAGATGAAGAAAGCGTTCAAAGAGATGACACAGAACGATTAGCTTTATATATTGGACAGTCTTGAATAATAGAGAGCTTTCAAAATAGATTGGACATTCTTGAATAATAGAGAGCTTTCAAAGAGATGATAGAAAACGTTTAACTTTATAGATTGGACATTCTGGAATGATAGAGAGCTTTCAAAGACATCACAGAAAACGATTAGCTTTGTAGATTGGACATTCTGTAATGATAGAGAGCTTTCAAAATAGATTGGACATCTCAAAGAGCTACAAGAAATAATAAGTGATAATATTGAAATGTCAAAATAATCAGGGACTGATATTGTACAAGGCGTTATCATTGCTCCAACAGTTGGTTAGTAGAATATTTGAAAAATGTTCTTCATTATAGTTTTTTAAATAAAGTAACAATTGATAGATATGCTATATTGCTTTAGTTGATTCTTTTTTTTGTTATATGTCCTCACAGAAATAAGATATAAGGAGAAATAGGGGAGTTCTTTCAATTTTTTGCAGTTTCCAGCGTAGCAGCCGGACTTGTGTTACTGGCTGTAACCTTTTCCACTAAGCTTTCCAAAACTCTTATTCTTATCTTACTGCTTAGACCTCGAGGGCACTATTTTGACATGTTCACTTTCGAGGTCAAGTAAAGGTCACGAGTTACAAAATCATGAAAAATGTCCTTGTAAACATGATAACTTGAAAAGTTTTGTGCTATGAAGCTCTAACTTAGTATATATCATCTTTGGATATGTAAAAAATTTGGAAAAGTATTCCACTACAATCCATCAAAGGTCAAGGTCACAGCAAGGGAGCAACTTAAAAAAATGGTTTAGCGAATATTCTTTGTTTTAATCAATAACACTTTTAATCATTAGATGATTCTTATACCCAATGAAAAGTGTACATTGATTGTGTGATCTTGAATGTCAAAGGTCAAGGTCACAAGATATCTGAGTTATTGCAATGTATACCAAATCTGGGTATAACTTTTTCCCATTAAGCTTTACATTTACATTTACTGTTTACACCGCTTTCAAAAAGTTCACTTTCAAGATCAAAGGTCAAGGTCACAAGTTAATAAATCTTTAAAAAAATAATAACCTGAAAAGTTTTTGTACTGTGAAGCTACCAGTATATTTATTATATATATATTATCTTTGAAGAGGTACAACATTTTGAAAAGGTTTTAGGTACAATCTGTCGAAGGTTAAGGTAACAACTCAAGCATGGTTCAACAAAAATGCTTTTTAGCTCACCTTTACAAAGTAAATGTGAGCTTATGTCATGGCGCTTCGTCCGTCGTCCGTCTGTCTGTCCGTCCGTCCGTCCGTCTGTCTGTCCGTCCGTCCGTAAACTTTCAGGAAAAAGACTACTCCTCCTAAACGAATGCAGATATCATTCTGAAATTGTAGTATGTTATACCCATGGTGATTCCTCACAGAAAGGTAGACGTTTCAGTTTTGAGAATCCAAGATGGCCGCCATGGCAGCCATATTGAATTTTCAATTAGATTTCAGGAAAAAGACTACTCCTCCTAAACGAATGCAGATATCATTCTGAAATTGTAGTATGTTATACCCATGGTGATTCCTCACAGAAAGGTAGACGTTTCAGTTTTGAGAATCCAAGATGGCCGCCATGGCAGCCATATTGAATTTTCAATTAGATTTCAGGAAAAAGACTACTCCTCCTAAACGAATCCAGATATCATTCTGAAATTGTAGTATGTTATACCCATGGTGATTCCTCACAGAAAGGTAGACATTTCAGTTTTGAGAATCCAAGATGGCCGCCATGGCAGCCATATTGAATTTTCAATTAGATTTCAGGAAAAAGACTACTCCTCCTAAACGAATCCAGATATCATTCTGAAATTGTAGTATGTTATACCCATGGTGATTCCTCACAGAAAGGTAGACGTTTCAGTTTTGAGAATCCAAGATGGCCGCCATGGCAGCCATATTGAATTTTCAATTAGATTTCAGGAAAAAGACTACTCCTCCTAAACGAATGCAGATATCATTCTGAAATCGTAGTATGTTATACCCATGGTGATTCCTCACAGAAAGGTAGACGTTTCAATTTTGAGAATCCAAGATGGCCGCTATGGCAGCCATATTGAATTTTCAATTAGATTTCATGAAAAGACTACTCTTTCTAAACCACTCTAGATATCATTCTGAATTTGTAGTATGTTATAACTATGGTGATTCTGCACAGAAAGGTAGACGTTTCAGTTTTGAGAATCCAATATGGCCGCCATGGCAGCCATATTGAATTTTCAATTAGATTTCATTAAAATGACTCCTTCTCCTAAACCAATCTAGATATCATTTTCATATTGTAGTATGTTATACCTATAGTGATTCCTCCCACAAAGGTAGACGTGTCAGTTCTGAGAATCCAAGATGGCCGCGATAGCAGCCATATTGACTTTTCAGCTGCAGATGACACATCATTATTACTAAATTTTAAGCTTTCATCAAGTGATCACTCGCACCATATAAATTCTCTAATTTGAACTTACTAATCATAATATTATCTTGAATATGGAATATTTAAGATTGTCATGCAAGTTGTTCTATATTTTTAAGTGTTTTTAAAACATTAAGATGAAAGACAAACATAATTAATTAATTTGTTTAAAATATTTATGGCAACTAGCTGCAAAAACCCAATGACATTAAACATCATGTTGAATTTTAAACAATGGTATCTCCCTTATATTCCTTTAAATACCACACAAAAGGGGTCAACCAGAGTTCAGATATTTCTGCTGAGTCCACTATGCATTTCTAATACACATCCCAATACAGGCTGCATCACAGTCTCAGCTGCTAGTCTGTTGCATAATCAACCTGACCCAATTGATATGGTAGAGCATTATGCTATATGGCCATGTGTATGCAATAAGAGTTACGGAAATTAGACTTGTATTCTCATGACAGTGAAATGTTCTTTCTAAGAAAAACAACTTACACAAAATTTGTCAACAATAAGCTTTGTGTTTAGCAATCTACATAAGTTGATGTGGAAAGAGTTATTTTGCATCAGGTTCCAGTTCCTGTGTTTTACTCATATTTGTACCATTTCTATATCTAACAGAAGTTCTTCTTGACACAAAATCAATTTAGGACATAAGCTAACTATATTTTGTGAAATTATATATATTTTTCACAACAATTCATGTTCTCTCCCGTCAAGTCTTTTAATACCACACATAAGGGCTTAGCCAGAGTTCAGGTTTACATGCTCAGCACACTAGGGTGCTTCTCCAAATATACTTTCACAAAGCCAAATACACAAATTGCTACACTCTCATTAAGGATCTGGGGCTAGCAGCCCTGCCTGCTTGTATATTGCATAGTAATCCTGACCTAATTGATAAATAGAACATAATGGACTTTATGGAAAGTATATAAATTGTCTTTATGAAAAGTATACTTGTATTCTAATAATAGTAATACTTTTTACAAATAACAATTTAAACAAGTCAAGAATCAGCTTTTGTGTACAACAATCTGCACGATGAGTTAATATTAACAAGTCAAGAATGTGCTTTTATGTACAGTAATCTACATGATAAGTTAATAATAGAGGTATTTTGTATCAGGTTCCAGTTCCAATACCATGTGTTTTATAAATACCTGTAAAACTAAATGATAATTGTATCATGCTGAAGGGGTTCTGGGAACAACATGTCATCATAGAAGTCATTATTTTTCAATTAGATTTCAGGCCAAGTACTACTCCTACTAAATCAATTAAGATATCATTCTGAAAAGTGAGTATTTTTTTATATAGTGATTCCTGACAAAGACGCATTTATTTTATTATCAAGAATCCAAGATGGTCAATATGTCAATTATATTGAATTAGATTTCATGAAATTCATTGAAAAGAATACATTTCCTGATCAATCAAATCAATGTCATTATATTTGTATTGATATGCTTGTTGTAATATTTATCAACACTATAAATACAGTTACAAAAAAATGTATGAATCATCTTTATCTGCAAACAGCCTGAAGCATGACTGTTTTAATAAATCTTTTTTAATAAAACATAAAATGATAAAAGTTGTTCACTCCATCAGTGGGTTACATAATTCCTGACACTTCATATATGGCAAATAACATAGCCAGTGAGGGATAAATATACATTTTTTAATCATCTATATCTGATTACGGTCTGAACAATGATTATCTAGATAATTATAATGATCATTCAATTCAAACAAATCCTTTTCAAAAGCATTTAAAATGATTAAATTTGTTCACTCCCAACACTAACTGTTTACTACAGTTTTTTACTCCTTTGTTCCCATGCAATTAATTTATTCCAAATTGAAAATTTTGGTTAATGAATAACTAATTATCTTTTATTTTGTTTGTCATGCTAATAAAAGATATAATATTCATCTTCAAAACAGCATTCATTGAACAGCTGTCTGAACAATTCTTTTTTTACAAAGTCTTTCTCACCAATTCTCTCTGTTAGTTAAGATACTTCAATAAACATATTACTGAGTTGACCTCCAGATTATTTCCATTGCAAACCTCTCTTTTACCCCCACCCCTTTTATCCCCCCTCCCCCCCTATCCTTCCAGTCCCTCTCCTGCAACTCTCCTCTAAAGGGTATCTGTTGCATATTGCATATTGAAATGAGGGGAGGACACTCACTATATGGAATAACAGTAACTTACATAAGAGGATAAGTTACATAAGCTACATGCAGGTGCAAGAGGTCATAATAGGTCATCATTTCTAGTAATTAGCATAAACCCCCATGTTGCTAGCCTATTCTGACCAATCAGATTGCACTAACATATGTCAAGATTTAAGATATTCAGAAATCTTCAGTTAGAATTACATGAGACATTGACCTGGACAGTTTACTTTGGTAATTGGACTTATCACTAGCTGAATTTGTGATTTGTGTCAGAGGAATATATTCCAAATGTTTATGTGCATCATCTTTTTAGTTCTTTGGAAGTTGAGAGTGTGACTAAATGAATACTCCTAAACCAATCAAGATATCATAATGAAATTAAAACAGATGCCCACATAAAAGTAGAAGATTAAAAAGTCCAAGATGGTCACCAATTCAGCCATAGATATACAAAAAAGTTATACAAAAACCTACTGCTTGTTAACAAATCATGATTATATCATTCTTGTATTAATGTTTGTTCAAGCTCTAGTGGTTTCCAACAGAAGAATAGCATTTTAAAAGATAAAAAAATCACGATGGCAGCCATAATCAATTATCATATAAAAGATGGTTACACAATTAAACCATATTACCACATCATTAATTTTAAGGTGAGCTTCTGTACCCTCGGTACTTTTATTTTTAACTATTAACACTTTTATTCATTGTTATACTCAGTAAAAAGTTTTTTTAGATTGTGTGACCTTGAATGTCAAAGGTCAAGGTCACCAGAAAATACTGAATAGAAGGCAGAACAGGGAGAGGCAAAACTCGCAGTTTTGGGGCTGCTCTGATTTTGCAGTCTTTCCGCCAACACTTATCTAGTTTGAAAAGCCTTTGTTAAATTTGCATGATACAGTTATTTGATACGAAGGAAATTGAGCCTTGTGTTTGATTGCCACAAACATGTATTTGATTAAAAAGATAAAAAAATATTTTTGTAGTTGAGCGTTTCAATGAATTCATTTGAGTCAACAATTCAAAGTCATCAGAAATTTTATAGGAATAATCCAATTTCATCTGAAAGAACTTTAAGTGACAAGCACTGATATCAATAGTGTTCCAAGGAATAAAAAATACTGTCTCAAACGCAATACAAACTCAATCCATTTGGGTGTTTCCTCGGCACAATGGTTTCAGAACATTTATAGTTTAGTTGGATGTTCTGACAGAAATTCCCGTCAAGGATTTGGATGTCAGAATTGAGAGACAAGTGACTCCTGTTAACGTTTTGGTGTATATCATTGCTGCGGTCTTTCTTTTTAGACACAATGATGTGAGTGGTCCAATAATGTGTGTGTTCTACCTGCAAGAAACTTGATGCATAACATGCACTTAACACATTCAACTTACGAGGGATTAAAACACTTTTTAAGTGTGTTTTCAGGCTGGAAAGCATCCTGCTACATCAGCGTATATATGTCTCCGCTAATGCTACAACCTATCCCCTGATATCCTCCTATAGTCCTTTCAGCGATAGCGGCAAACTAGTTTCTTGGCTCCGTTCCGCGTGCTCACCTCGTGATTCAAATTAACCAATAGGAGTGCTATTAGATAATAAATCTGATTCTCATTGCAATCTCCCGCTAAGCTCCAAATCGCGCGCACTTAGATTTCCACGTGCGACATCACTAGACAACAGTATATGGAGTTCGAAATAGTTTGACTGAAAACAGACAGGCTATAAATAGCGCTGAGCAACCACCAGTCATCGATACGACAGAAGACTATAGGAGGATATCAGGGGATAGGTTGTAGCATTAGCGGAGACATATACGCTGATGTAGCAGGATGGCTGGAAAGCTGTTTTGGCCTCCAAATCAGGGTAATACCACACACAATGATACACCGCTTTACAAAACTGGAATCTTGCCCCCCCCTCCCGACACAAGTGTGCATCATCTCCAACATATTATAGTGTACCCCACTCACTCATTTTTGCCACTATAGGCATTTTGTTCTGCCACTTTTGCCACCAAGTAACCATGTGACGTTTCAGGTAAACCTTGAAATGGTGCATATGCCACCTAACAGCGACTGAACGGAAGCAAAATGGCTGCCACGTAGCTTTGCAACATCGCACTCAAGTGGCCATGTCAAATTTCTGCCAGGTGATGCCGTGACACCTTTGTATGATTTTACTGCCGGGCTTTGATTTATGATAGTGGTGGCACTTGGTCCTGTGCAAAGCTCAGTTTGAACGCTATCAGAGAAGTTCAGGAACATCAGGCATGACTCACCGAATGGGTGGGTGACCCCAAGGACGAATGAACTTGAGTTTGAAGGGTGATTCCCGATACATGAGTTTAAAGACTTAGGGTGTCTCCCTGGGCAAGTGACTCAAAATGAGCCTCTGTTCACCCAGAAGTGCAAATGGGTACCTGGTAGAAGTTGTGTTTGAGGTAACCCTTGAGTGACTACATGTCAGCCTGGGTTTGATAAGGGAGCATAGAGCGCTTTGAGAGAGTGGAGATTTGGCGCGATATTAAAGAAATCCATTATTTTTTTTATTTTAGCATTTGAGAGGCAAGATGACAGACTGGGTCCTGCAGTTCTTTTAATAATTAACACTTTGTTTCAGAGGACGATATTTGGCTAGGTTTTTGTCAGTCCCTTGTTACACCCAATCATCGTTATGACGGACAAATTTACCGTTAAAAAAGATAGGTAAGATGTTGCTTGAGTTCAGGTTATTTACAAATTCTTTGCAGTGCAACCAATATTCTATGAAACCTTGTTTTTTTTTCATGAAGAAAACTTCATTTTCAAATACCATAAATTAAGAAATGTTTAGATTTAGTTTTTATTGGCTCCAAAATTATACATATCTTGAGAAGATTATTGACATTGCACAATTATATTATTTTGTATGAGGCAAAATAATCTGGATGAAAGCTTTAGATTGATCAGAGATGTAAAAATATTTTCTATTTTATAGTTCAGCATGACGCAAAAATCTAATGAAATATATTTCATTAGGGAGGCCAATGTTATTATTCTGATAAACAATGTCTTTAGTTATGTATAGAGACTTTATTACTTTTTCCCTTCAGGAGTATTTCCAACATCTGGGCTTAGATTTTTGAAAGCTCTCTTAGTGCTAAGATAGTCCATTTTACCATACATTTATGTTGGCCTACGCCAATCTTAGCACTAAGAGACTAAGAGTAGTTTGAAAATCTAGGATCTGGCTTTCTCTTAAAGTTAACCACATAACCACAAACATATTTCACTATTTTCCTTGGAATATATGAAATGAAAGTCTGATTACAATATTGTATAGTGAGTCAAAGGTCGCTACTCAAATGTGTTCAAGTGATGAAAGCCATTTTTTAAAACCACTTTTGATTGGCCACTTAGACCTATCTGGCCACAAACCTGTGAATGCATGACTGTCATGCCCCCTTTTTATGACGTCATAAAAAGAACCAGCCTCGTTATCTATACATCTATCGTAACAAAACCACAGATAAAAAAAAATCAATAATTAACGATTTTCAGAAAATGTTTTCCACTCAGATAAATCATTTGACGATTTAACACTACTTAGCATTTGGTGTAAAAAGATATCCACATCAATGGTAATTAAACAATTATTTAGGCTGTATTTCAGTTGAAATAATGATACATTAATCTGCATATAGTCTGTTTATTACGTCACACCTGCGTGAGTTTTATGGCCCCTAACCCAGGTATAACCATCTTCTGTCTTTCCCTTTAGGAGTATTACCATCTTCTGGCTTTCCCTTTAGGAGTATTACCATCTTCTGTCTTTCCCTTTAGGAGTATTACCAACTTCTGGCTTTCCCTTTAGGTGTATTACCATCTTCTGGCTTTCCCTTTAGGAGTATTACCAACTTCTGGCTTTCCCTTTAGGAGTATAACAACTTCTGGCTTTCCCTTTAGGAGTATAACCAACTTCTGGCTTTCCCTTTAGGAGTATTACAACTACTGGCTTTCCCTTTAGGTGTATAACAACTTCTGGCTTTCCCTTTAGGAGTATAACCAACTTCTGGCTTTCCCTTTAGGTGTATTACCATCTTCTGTCTTTCCCTTTAGGAGTATTACCAACTTCTGGCTTTCCCTTTAGGAGTATAACCAACTTCTGGCTTTCCCTTTAGGTGTATTACCAACTTCTGGCTTTCCCTTTAGGAGTATTACCATCTTCTGGCTTTCCCTTTAGGAGTATTACAACTACTGGCTTTCCCTTTAGGAGTATTACCATCTTCTGGCTTTCCCTTTAGGAGTATTACCATCTTCTGGCTTTCCCTTTAGGAGTATTACCATCTTCTGGCTTTCCCTTTAGGTGTATTACCATCTTCTGGCTTTCCCTTTAGGTGTATTACCATCTTCTGGCTTTCCCTTTAGGAGTATTACAACTACTGGCTTTCCCTTTAGGAGTATTACAACTTCTGGCTTTCCCTTAAGGAGTATTACCATCTTCTGGCTTTCCCTTTAGGAGTATTACAACTTCTGGCTTTCCCTTTAGGAGTATTACCATCTTCTGGCTTTCCCTTTAGGTGTATTACCATCTTCTGGCTTTCCCTTTAGGAGTATTACCATCTTCTGGCTTTCCCTTTAGGAGTATTACCATCTTCTGGCTTTCCCTTTAGGTGTATTACCATCTTCTGGCTTTCCCTTTAGGTGTATTACCATCTTCTGGCTTTCCCTTTAGGAGTATTACCAACTTCTGGCTCTGGCTTTCCCTTTAGGTGTATTACAACTTCTGGCTTTCCCTTTAGGAGTATTACCATCTTCTGGCTTTCCCTTTAGGAGTATTACCATCTTCTGGCTTTCCCTTTAGGAGTATTACAACTTCTGGCTTTCCCTTTAGGAGTATTACCATCTTCTGGCTTTCCCTTTAGGTGTATTACCATCTTCTGGCTTTCCCTTTAGGAGTATTACCATCTTCTGGCTTTCCCTTTAGGTGTATTACCATCTTCTGGCTTTCCCTTTAGGAGTATTACAACTACTGGCTTTCCCTTTAGGTGTATTACCATCTTCTGGCTTTCCCTTTAGGTGTATTACCAACTTCTGGCTTTCCCTTTAGGAGTATTACCATCTTCTGGCTTTCCCTTTAGGAGTATTACCATCTTCTGGCTTTCCCTTTAGGAGTATTACCATCTTCTGGCTTTCCCTTTAGGTGTATTACATCTTCTGGCTTTCCCTTTAGGTGTATTACAACTTCTGGCTTTCCCTTTAGGTGTATTACCATCTTCTGGCTTTCCCTTTAGGAGTATTACCATCTTCTGGCTTTCCCTTTAGGAGTATTACCAACTTCTGGCTTTCCCTTTAGGTGTATTACAACTTCTGGCTTTCCCTTTAGGAGTATTACAACTTCTGGCTTTCCCTTTAGGAGTATTACCATCTTCTGGCTTTCCCTTTAGGAGTATTACCATCTTCTGGCTTTCCCTTTAGGTGTATTACCATCTTCTGGCTTTCCCTTTAGGAGTATTACCATCTTCTGGTTTTCCCTTTAGGAGTATTACCAACTTCTGGCTTTCCCTTTAGGTGTATTACAACTTCTGGCTTTCCCTTTAGGAGTATTACCATCTTCTGGCTTTCCCTTTAGGAGTATTACCATCTTCTCGCTTTCCCTTTAGGAGTATTACAACTTCTTGCTTTCCCTTTAGGAGTATTACCATCTTCTGGCTTTCCCTTTAGGAGTATTACAACTTCTGGCTTTCCCTTAAGGAGTATTACAACTTCTGGCTTTCCCTTTAGGAGTATTACAACTTCTGGCTTTCCCTTAAGGAGTATTACCATCTTATGGCTTTCCCTTTAGGTGTATTACCATCTTCTGGCTTTCCCTTTAGGAGCATTACAACTTCTGGCTTTCCCTTTAGGAGCATTACAACTTCTGGCTTTCCCTTTAGGAGTATTACAACTTCTGGCTTTCCCTTTAGGAGTATTACCATCTTCTGGCTTTCCCTTTAGGAGTATTACCATCTTCTGGCTTTCCCTTTAGGAGTATTACCATCTTCTGGCTTTCCCTTTAAGAGTATTACCATCTTCTGGCTTTCCCTTTAGGTGTATTACCATCTTCTGGCTTTCCCTTTAGGAGTATTACAACTTCTGGCTTTCCCTTAAGGAGTATTACCATCTTATGGCTTTCCCTTTAGGAGTATTACCATCTTCTGGCTTTCCCTTTAGGAGTATTACCATCTTCTGGCTTTCCCTTTAGGAGTATTACAACTTCTGGCTTTCCCTTAAGGAGTATTACCATCTTCTGGCTTTCCCTTTAGGTGTATTACCATCTTCTGGCTTTCCCTTTAGGAGTATTACCATCTTCTGGCTTTCCCTTTAGGAGTATTACAACTTCTGACTTTCCCTTAAGGAGTATTACCATCTTCTGGCTTTCCCTTTAGGTGTATTACCATCTTCTGGCTTTCCCTTTAGGAGTATTACCATCTTCTGGCTTTCCCTTTAGGTGTATTACCATCTTCTGGCTTTCCCTTTAGGAGTATTACAACTTCTGGCTTTCCCTTAAGGAGTATTACCATCTTCTGGCTTTCCCTTTAGGAGTATTACCATCTTCTGGCTTTCCCTTTAGGTGTATTACCATCTTCTGGCTTTCCCTTTAGGAGTATTACAACTTCTGGCTTTCCCTTTAGGTGTATTACAACTTCTGGCTTTCCCTTTAGGAGTATTACAACTTCTGGCTTTCCCTTTAGGAGTATTACAATCTTCTGGCTTTCACTTTAGGAGTATTACCATCTTCTGGCTTTCCCTTTAGGAGTATTACAACTTCTGGCTTTCCCTTTAGGAGTATTACAATCTTCTGGCTTTCACTTTAGGAGTATTACCATCTTCTGGCTTTCCCTTAAGGAGTATTACCATCTTCTGGCTTTCCCTTTAGGAGTATTGCCATCTTCTGGCTTTCCCTTTAGGAGTATTACCATCTTCTGGCTTTCCCTTTAGGAGTATTACCAACTTCTGGCTTTCCCTTTAGGTGTATAACAACTTCTGGCTTTCCCTGTAGGAGTATTACAACTTCTGGCTTTCCCTTTAGGAGTATTACAACTTCTGGCTTTCCCTTTAGGAGTATTACAATCTTCTGGCTTTCACTTTAGGAGTATTACCATCTTCTGGCTTTCCCTTTAGGAGTATTACAACTTCTGGCTTTCCCTTTAGGAGTATTACAATCTTCTGGCTTTCACTTTAGGAGTATTACCATCTTCTGGCTTTCCCTTAAGGAGTATTACCATCTTCTGGCTTTCCCTTTAGGAGTATTGCCATCTTCTGGCTTTCCCTTTAGGAGTATTACCATCTTCTGGCTTTCCCTTTAGGAGTATTACCATCTTCTGGCTTTCCCTTTAGGAGTATTACAACTACTGGCTTTCCCTTTAGGTGTATAACAACTTCTGGCTTTCCCTGTAGGAGTATTACAACTACTGGCTTTCCCTTTAGGAGTATTACCATCTTCTGGCTTTCCCTTTAGGAGTATTACCATCTTCTGGCTTTCCCTTTAGGAGTATTACCAACTTCTGGCTTTCCCTTTAGGTGTATTACAACTTCTGGCTTTCCCTTTAGGTGTATTACCATCTTCTGGCTTTCTCTTTAGGAGTATTACCATCTTCTGGCTTTCCCTTTAGGTGTATTACAACTTCTGGCTTTCCCTTTAGGTGTATTACAACTTCTGGCTTTCCCTTTAGGAGTATTACCATCTTCTGGCTTTCCCTTTAGGAGTATTACAACTTCTGGCTTTCCCTTTAGGTGTATTACAACTTCTGACTTTCCCTTTAGGAGTATTACAACTTCTGGCTTTCCCTTTAGGAGTATTACAATCTTCTGGCTTTCACTTTAGGAGTATTACAACTTCTGGCTTTCCCTTTAGGTGTATTACCATCTTCTGGCTTTCCTTTTAGGAGTATTACCATTTTCTGGCTTTCCCTTTAGGTGTATTCAACTTCTGGCTTTCCCTTTAGGAGTATTACCATCTTCTGGCTTTCCCTTTAGGAGTATTACCATCTTCTGGCTTTCCCTTTAGGAGTATTACAACTTCTGGCTTTCCCTTTAGGAGTATTACCATCTTCTGGCTTTCCCTTTAGGAGTATTACAACTTCTGGCTTTCCCTTTAGGTGTATTACAACTTCTGGCTTTCCCTTTAGGAGTATAACCAACCTTTGGCCTCTGGCTTCCAACTTCTGGCTTTCCCTTTAGGAGTATCACCATACCAACTTCTTGTTTTTCATTAAGGTGTGTTACTAACTTCTGTCTTTCCCTTTAGGAGTATTACCATCTTCTGGCTTTCCCTTTAGGTGTATTACAACTTCTGGCTTTCCCTTTAGGAGTATTACAACTTCTGGCTTTCCCTTTAGGAGTATTACCAACTTCTGGCTTTCCCTTTAGGAGTATTAACCATCTTGTGGCTTTCCCTTTAGGAGTATTACAACTTCTGGCTTTCCCTTTAGGAGTATTACCATCTTCTGGCTTTCCCTTTAGGAGTATTACCATCTTCTGGCTTTCCCTTTAGGAGTATTACCAACTTCTGGCTTTCCCTTTAGGAGTATAACAACTTCTGGCTTTCCCTTTAGGAGTATTACCAACTTTTGGCCTCTGGCTTCCAACTTCTGGCTTTCCCTTTAGGAGTATCACCATACCAACTTCTTGTTTTTCATTAAGGTGTGTTACTAACTTCTGGCTTTCCCTTAAAGAGTATTGCAAACTATTGGCTTTCTCTAAGGGTATTACCAACTGCTAAAATGGCAGTTTTATGTTCAATATTTTTTCGTATTCAGATTCAACAGCGTCACTTTCAATGTTGGGGACCAGAAGTTTGAAGATGATGATGACTTTATTCAGAACCTGGAAGGTTCGTTTTTAACATGTGACCTTAAAGAGCTAAAAAAAAATGCTTAAAATCATTGTCTCGAAGTTAAATGGAAGCTAGGAAATCAGATTATCATTCACATCAATCTTTTGTCTGACCTTCGTGACCATTTTCTGACTACCCAACCCCCTCCTATTATCAATAGTCGAAGCAAACCAAGCCTCTTTGTAAAGTTGTAACAGGGTGCACTTGATTTTCTTTACGGCCAATATGCTGGTAAGCTGCCAATTAGCCAGTGTAACCTAAGCTGTAAAGTTGGCCAAAAACATTCAATTGTTGTAAAAAGTTAGATTGATTAAATATTTGCCTTGCAAAGTTAAACTAGGATTTAAATGGATATGATATTTCCTACAAGGGGGAAGTTTCATGTCACTTATAACTACAATGCTCTGATGTCATCTTATATTGCCGGAGGTGAAGCCAGGTTGTTTTTCCATGATAATTAGTGGATTCATCTTGTCTCACTCACTCCTACAAGGGGGAAGTTTTCATGTCGCTTATAACTACTTCAATGAGATAACAACATAGGGGGAGCAAAATTCTGATTTAAATGCTATGATGAGATGAAATAATGAATGAGAATTGTTTAGTGGATTAATCTTGTCTCACTCACTCTTCCTCCCTTGATAAGTCCAACATGGTATTTGTGAAGATTGCTATTCTATGGATGAACAACTTCTTTATTTAATAGTATCAACCTTTCGGTACATACATTCTTATACCGTTTCAAGCATATGGTGAATCGTTGCTACTTTTAAATAAAGAAGTTGTTCATCCATAGAATTACTCTTGTCTTCCTTATACCATCAACTTCTACAATGCAACTCAAACAGCCAATGATTGCTATCATGTTGTATTGTGACTGTAAGATTGATAAGTATGACTATGAAATACCCGGAATGTGATACTGGTGGTAATTGCAAATGATCAAACTCTTGCAGCTGCTGTGAGTGAGTGGAAATCAACAAAGATACGAGGGGTGTGGATCAAGATCACGAACGGCTACACGACTCTTGTCCCTAGATTGGTTAAGGTTGGTTCTTTTGACGTTGTTTCAGAAATATGTTCTTTGAAAAAATAGCTTCTTCAGGACATTTTCAACAAATATGAATATAAATTGAATGGTGATAGTGATTATTACGTTGAATGTTTACTGCACACTGTCAACTTGGATTACTTGTTGATATATGAATGTCATGTATTAATAAACGTTAATGTATCTGCTATTGGTCATCTGGCACACCATCAGAACTTTAACACATAGTACATGTACATTTCGACTCTTTAAGTGACACAGAGTATCTTTCTTCAAATTTAATTTGGTTCTGATAAGCTACAACTTGTCTACTTCCTGTCAGCTTATGGCAAAGTTTCAAAATCATGTTTGGCAAATTTGCGCGCGCCACTCGAGCCACATTGTCCGGTTTTCGATCAAAATCCCGACATTGAATGACCGTATTTTCCCTCTAATGTACTGATTGACCTTTAACTTGTTATTTTCAGTAACAGTTAGTGGTTCCCGATGTAATAACATCGATTTCAAAATTTGACATGTGATCCTATCAACATACTCTGTGTCTCTTTAATAATCTGAACCTTGCAAACAAACTTCTGAACTGATGGGTAATATTATACCCATGCCCTACAGTTCTGGTCACTTCTACACTTGAAACTTTACTCCCCTACAGCTCTGGTCACTTCTACACTTGAAACTTTACTCCCCAGGAAGTGGAAAGCTGAAACCTTGTGTGCAGACTCCTTAGCTGAAGGTTTTAACTGATTTATGAATTTGGTGACAATATGAATGACATGTATCGATGGCCTGATGAGCTACATATCCAATGGTTATATTGTTTGTGTCCCCAGTTGGAGTTTGACTTCCACCACGCCCAGCCTGGCTACGTAATGATGAGCTACATATCCAATGGTTTTATTGTTTGTGTCCCCAGTTGGAGTTTGACTTCCACCACGCCCAGTCTGGCTACGTGATGATGAGCTACATATCCAATGACTATATTGTTTGTGTCCCCAGTTGGAGTTTGACTTCCACCACGCCCAGCCTGGCTACGTGATGATGAGCTACATATCCAATGACTATATTGTTTGTGTCCCCAGTTGGAGTTTGACTTCCACCACGCCCAGCCTGGCTACTTGATGATGAGCTACATATCCAATGACTATATTGTTTGTGTCCCCAGTTGGAGTTTGACTTCCACCACGCCCAGCCTGGCTACGTGATGATGAGCTACATATCCAATGACTATATTGTTTGTGTCCCCAGTTGGAGTTTGACTTCCACCACGCCCAGCCTGGCTACGTAATGATGAGCTACATATCCAATGACTATATTGTTTGTGTCCCCAGTTGGAGTTTGACTTCCACCACGCCCAGCCTGGCTACGTAATGATGAGCTACATATCCAATGACTATATTGTTTGTGTCCCCAGTTGGAGTTTGACTTCCACCACGCCCAGCCTGGCTACGTGATGATGAGCTACATATCCAATGACTATATTGTTTGTGTCCCCAGTTGGAGTTTGACTTCCACCACGCCCAGCCTGGCTACGTGATGATGAGCTACATATCCAATGGTTATATTGTTTGTGTCCCCAGTTGGAGTTTGACTTCCACCACGCCCAGCCTGGCTACGTGATGATGAGCTACATATCCAATGACTATATTGTTTGTGTCCCCAGTTGGAGTTTGACTTCCACCACGCCCAGCCTGGCTACGTGATGATGAGCTACATATCCAATGACTATATTGTTTGTGTCCCCAGTTGGAGTTTGACTTCCACCACGCCCAGTCTGGCTACGTGATGATGAGCTACATATCCAATGGTTTTATTGTTTGTGTCCCCAGTTGGAGTTTGACTTCCACCACGCCCAGCCTGGCTACGTGATGATGAGCTACATATCCAATGGTTTTATTGTTTGTGTCCCCAGTTGGAGTTTGACTTCCACCACGCCCAGTCTGGCTACGTGATGATGAGCTACATATCCAATGGTTTTATTGTTTGTGTCCCCAGTTGGAGTTTGACTTCCACCACGCCCAGCCTGGCTACGTGATGATGAGCTACATATCCAATGGCTATATTGTTTGTGTCCCCAGTTGGAGTTTGACTTCCACCACGCCCAGCCTGGCTACTTGATGATGAGCTACATATCCAATGACTATATTGTTTGTGTCCCCAGTTGGAGTTTGACTTCCACCACGCCCAGCCTGGCTACGTGATGATGAGCTACATATCCAATGACTATATTGTTTGTGTCCCCAGTTGGAGTTTGACTTCCACCACGCCCAGCCTGGCTACGTAATGATGAGCTACATATCCAATGACTATATTGTTTGTGTCCCCAGTTGGAGTTTGACTTCCACCACGCCCAGCCTGGCTACGTGATGATGAGCTACATATCCAATGGTTATATTGTTTGTGTCCCCAGTTGGAGTTTGACTTCCACCAGGCCCAGCCTGGCTACGTGATGATGAGCTACATATCCAATGGTTATATTGTTTGTGTCCCCAGTTGGAGTTTGACTTCCACCACGCCCAGCCTGGCTACGTGATGATGAGCTACATATCCAATGACTATATTGTTTGTGTCCCCAGTTGGAGTTTGACTTCCACCACGCCCAGCCTGGCTACGTGATGATGAGCTACATATCCAATGACTATATTGTTTGTGTCCCCAGTTGGAGTTTGACTTCCACCACGCCCAGCCTGGCTACGTGATGATGAGCTACATATCCAATGACTATATTGTTTGTGTCCCCAGTTGGAGTTTGACTTCCACCACGCCCAGCCTGGCTACGTGATGATGAGCTACATATCCAATGGTTATATTGTTTGTGTCCCCAGTTGGAGTTTGACTTCCACCACGCCCAGCCTGGCTACATGATGATGAGCTACATATCCAATGACTATATTGTTTGTGTCCCCAGTTGGAGTTTGACTTCCACCACGCCCAGCCTGGCTACGTGATGATGAGCTACATATCCAATGACTATATTGTTTGTGTCCCCAGTTGGAGTTTGACTTCCACCACGCCCAGCCTGGCTACGTGATGATGAGCTACATATCCAATGACTATATTGTTTGTGTCCCCAGTTGGAGTTTGACTTCCACCACGCCCAGCCTGGCTACGTGATGATGAGCTACATATCCAATGGTTATATTGTTTGTGTCCCCAGTTGGAGTTTGACTTCCACCACGCCCAGCCTGGCTACGTGATGATGAGCTACATATCCAATGACTATATTGTTTGTGTCCCCAGTTGGAGTTTGACTTCCACCACGCCCAGCCTGGCTACGTGATGATGAGCTACATATCCAATGACTATATTGTTTGTGTCCCCAGTTGGAGTTTGACTTCCACCACGCTCAGCCTGGCTACGTGATGATGAGCTACATATCCAATGACTATATTGTTTGTGTCCCCAGTTGGAGTTTGACTTCCACCACGCCCAGCCTGGCTACGTGATGATGAGCAGATGGCTGCCCACCGATGAACCCAACAATCTGCCCGAGTACGCAAACCAATACATCGGTGAGTCTTGACCAAAGGGATGCTAATCTCATCTCAGAGAAGAGCTGAAGTGCATATCTTACTCATAACCTAGCGTTAATTAGGCAGAATTTTAATTTTTTTTACATGTTTTTAATCATATTAAACTGGCTTACAAAGAAAGACAATTTTGCATTTTCATTTTCTTGCATTTCATTGAAAACTAGAAATGATACGTTAGTTCACTAATCAAAATGGTGAGTTTTCTAATAGCAAAGACATTGTTCTACTTCACAATTGGCATCTTCTGCATCTCCAAATCTAAAGTATTGTCTGGATATAACTTACAGAGAGTGTTCCCCTCAAATATAGATGTGGCAGGCATTTATATAAAGTTATGCTTTCTAATCTTCTCCAAAACCATCATAATCTATAGTCTATAGTTGGAACTAAGTGATGTGATGTCCTGTAAAGAGTTCAGTTGGAACTAATTGATGATGTCCTGTAAAGAGTTCAGTTGGAACTAAGTGATGTGATGTCCTGTAAAGAGTTCAGTTGGAACTAATTGATGATGTCCTGTAAAGAGTTCAGTTGGAACTAAGTGATGTGATGTCCTGTAAAGAGTTCAGTTGGAACTAATTGATGATGTCCTGTAAAGAGTTCAGTTGGAACTAATTCATATGATGTCCTGTAAAGAGTTCAGTTGGAACTAATTGATATGATGTCCTGTAAAGAGTTCAGCTGGAACTAATTGATATGATGTCCTGTAAAGAGTTCAGTTGGAACTAATTGATATGATGTCCTGTAAAGAGTTCAGCTGGAACTAATTCATATGATGTCCTGTAAAGAGTTCAGTTGGAACTAATTGATGATGTCTGTTTCACACTAGGAGTAGGAGGCTTTGTGGTGAACAGCAAACAGCAGGTGCTCACTATACAGGAGAGGTTCCAGACCAGACCTCACTGGAAGCTGCCCGGGGGACACGCAGACAAAGGTAACAAGATAGCAGGTCCTTGTGCAGGGTTTGGATAGAACTAAGATGCATGGGGGAGGGTGACTTAGCAAGTGATTTTTCAGGGGTTGATGTGTGCACAGGGTGATGACAGAGCAGGTGCTTGTTCAGGGTTTGATTGAGTTACAGGGTGATAACTTAACTTGTGCAGGGTTTGATTGAGGCATAGGGTGATGACTTAGCAGGTGCTTGTTCAGGGTTTGATGGAGGCATAGCGTGATAACTTAGCAGGTGCATGTGCAGGACTTTGATGTTGGTATAGGGCACTATGACTTATTGATTCACTTATTGACTCACTTACTGGCTCACTCATTGACTAACCGACTCATCCATTCACTGATTAACTAACTCCTTTACTAATTTACAGAATCACCCACTCACCGAATCACCCATTGAATCACTAACTTACTCCCTGACTATCTGATTCAATCCCTAACTCACTGAATGTTGGCCTGCAGGAGAGGACCTGGGCGAGACAGCTAAGCGGGAGGTGTTTGAGGAGACGGGAGTTGAGTGTCATTTTGAGTCTGTGCTCATGTTCCGTCAGCAGCACAACTACCGGTACGGCTGCTCGGACATCTACTTCGTGTGTGTGATGAGACCGGTCAGTGAGGAGATCAAACCCTGTCAACATGAGGTCGGCAAGTGTCAGTGGATGGATGTAAGTTGTAGGAGTTAGTATTTAGAGGATTTCTTATGCTACTCAAAAGAAGTTAAGGGTCAAACTTGTTTTCTGCAAGTTTTTTTACACAGAAAGCAGAATTTGTTTTTAAATGTGTTCAGTATAGCCATGTTTAAAAACAATGAGTACGACAGCATCCTGAATAGACACCATATCTTGCCCAAAATAAGGGTCCATGAAACTGTTTGCAATGTGGTCGGTGTCTTATGAGCAGATTATGCATTTTAACAGGTTTCATACATTTTATGTGAACCACTTGAGTATGAAAAACACTTCAATGATGATGCTGCTTTTAGTTTGAATTGCATCATTGTCACTGTGCAATCAAGTTTCTGTGCAACATTTCTCTGTGTAGAACCATACTGCAGCTACGCTATGTTTGTCTTTTAATTTATCATGATGAAATAAAGGTTTGACCCATAACTACTTTTGAGTAGTATATGAGTGTCCATGACATTTAGGACAAGAGCGGTTAAATTTGGTTTTGCCTAACCTAGAGCATAGTATGTTATTGAAAAAAATAATCTGTTCAAACAAAATACTGTAACCACTTATAGTGCAGTTTGGCCTTCAGTCATGATGATGTTTTTACAGCTGGATGAGTATATCAGCCACGAGGAGATGTCGGTGGGTAACCGTCACATCGCCCGGTGCTACAAGGAGTCGCTGTCTCACGGAGGGCTGGGGATGGTGCCAAGTCTCGTCAGATCCTTCGACGGCAAACACTACAACCATCTGTACAGTGTGCAGGACAAGGTCAAACTGCTACAGAAAATAGACCACTAGACTAGAGACTCCACTAGAGATATGTGTCAGTACGATGGTGAACAAACATAACATTTTAGGATTTGATAACACTATCTCGGTAGTACAAATTCTGATTCTTCTTGGTGTCATGTCCTTGTGGTTCGAACTTCCTTATAAGGAAGCAAAGCAGCCAGCAATGACTGTACCAGCTGATACTCCTTACTTGTCTTGTGTTCAGATCTCACAAGGGACAAAACCTTACAAATACAAGAATTTCTAATATTGCAGATAATGTGATTCCATTGATTTAACAATGTCGGAGACACAATGTGCGAACATCAATTTCCAACAGGTGTACAGTTGACATTGCGAGGTCCTCTGGAAATTTGCTCACTCCTTATGTATGGTGTCAGGGTATTATGTCAGAAACAAATAGTTGGATGAGGTATGTCATCTTGTCAACACTTTGGGTTATTATTTTAATGGATTTTTTGTAGAACAACATAGAGATGCAACATATCATCTATGTGATGTGAAGACAATCTGTGTCTATATGCAACTTCTTCAAGTTCTGCAAGGTCAAACCAAAGTTAACCAAGAGGCAAGTTGTTGAATACAACAGGGGTCAAGAATTGGGGTAAAGTAATAAATAAATAATGAATTGGGAACTGGAGGAGTACAGAAGGGATTAAATAATGAGAAAACATGAGGGGTCAAGAATTGGATTAATGAAGGGGAGTACATGAGGGGTCAAGAATTGGAATAATGGAATGCAGAATGAAAATGATGAAGGGAAATGCAGAAGGGGGTCATTGTTGGAATCATGAAGGAGAATGTAGGAGCCACCATGATGCTTAAAGCTTATTGAGGTGTGTCACTTTTATCCTATATATACCAAAAATGTTATGCTTGAATTTTAAAATTTCACTTTCACAGGAAAAAAGTGCTGTAACTTAATATTCACAATAATATAAATTTGCAAATTTTCTTTTTGATGGGAAAAGATAATTTTCTATAAGAATTTTGTTGATCAGCTGAGCTGATACATTTAACATCAGATTTGTATTTTTAAAGTTGTTGTCGTTTTGTGTGGGAAGCACAGTGGTTACTGCTTTGGGTTCAAATCTGCAAGGGGCTCAGCAACTTTTTCTGCAGTAGTGAACTGTTCTGAATTCAGTACAGTACCACTAGTGCTCATTCCAGCCAATGCTTGAGGGTTTCAGCGCAATAAATAGCCACAATAGATGAAGAGGGCTGGAGATAGAGAAGAGAATGATCACTTGACTAGAGAGATGACAACCTGATATCCAAGATGTTGTTTCTCATTAACTGTCTCATTATAACCAGTCTTGTAACACCTTGAATATAACAAAAGGAACTGTGCCTAGAGCTCATTATAACCAGTCTTGTCACAACTTGAATATAACCAAAGGAACTGCGCCTAGAGCTCATTATAACCAGTCTTGTCACACCTTGAATATAACAAAAGGAACTGCGCCTAGAGCTCATTATAACCAGTCTTGTCACACCTTGATATAACCAAAGGAACTGCGCTTTGTTAATCAATACCAATCTTTTTTTCAGTTTTTGTTCATATATCCCAAGACTGTGATAATTGTAATTTGCGATTCTAAGTACATTTTTATTCAAATAAATTATTTTACAATCAATAGGCGATTTCGTTCTTTCATATCATTACATTTTATTTGTCAGAGATTTCCATTGTCCTTTTAGATTCTAGGGGTACATGTATAATGTTTTTGCCCTATCTGTCTCTCAAGCTCTTTGTCACAAAAAACCTTAACTTAAACCTTGCTCATAACATTTAATTGCTTGGGGGTAGACCTTTGATATTTCACACGTGCATCCATCATGATAATACCTTTCTGGTGATGTCATAACTTCGGACCTCTTGACCTTGACCTTGGGGTTTAACAACCACAGCTTGTTTTTCTTTCATTTTGGTCCCAGAACATTCTGTATTTTGATGTAATCGCTCTTTTTCAAGGGGCATAACTCTTGGTCACTCAAATTTTCAAAAATGCAAAAATAGGGTTGCGACACATGCAAATGCTCCCTGCGCCAGTATGGCCACAACAACCAGAGACAACAACAAACACGACTTCGAAGTAGAGCGTGGTTTTACTTGACCCGGAAGTACAAGGTACAGAGAGGTTATGTCAAGAGATGCTATGCGGTAGACAACTAGTCACAGTAACACTGGCGTGACCACATTTTTTTTCATTTACTTCTTTTGTATGAAATATAATATGAAGGGGAAAACTAGGAACAAACAATACTGATACTCAATAAACTATAAGAGCACATCACTTTCTGCGCAAGAACATAGAGTAGATCAAAACTTCTCAAGGAACAATTAAAAGTTCAAGTAATAGTCAGCAAATTTTGCTGGCAGGCGTTTCCTTCGTGGGGAACGTCGTGGAGAATTGTCAGCAACGGTGACTGTTTCGGGAGAAAGCGAGTTCATGTCCGAGATTTGGGGAACAGACACTTCTTGGAGAGTTTCAGGCGGGGTGTCTTCCGTGAATTGGTGTTCTGGGGTATTAGGATGGTCGAGCGCCGATCCTGGGGTATGGATTTCAGTTGGGATTTCCGGTAGTACTGGTGCCGGAGGTGCAGCAGTGACTGGGTCATCAGAGTCATAGTTGATGGTCGAGTTGTGGGGATACGTTGGCAGTTTCAAGCTTTGGTCGTCGACTCTGTAACAATCGGAAATCTTCACCCGATATGATGTACTCCTCAGCTGTTGACCTGTGAACTTTCGTATGTTGCACCATTGGTCATCAATGGAAACGACGAGGTAGCGTTTCCTGGCATTGAGTTTCGATCCGTCGCCAAAGAGATATACAAGATCCCCAACAGATACATTGGTTGGAGAATAGACCTTTCTTCCTGGGCACTTGGAATGTTCACTATGTTGATGGTTGCGGAGGCGCTGCTGATGCTGTTGTTCCACGAGATCACGATCCGATACAGGTATCTGTGCGTTAGAGAACTGATCTCTTTGTGTCAGCATTTCTCTTGAAGACAACCCTCTGGATCTAATGCGGGTGTTGAGTCTCGCTACGGCTAATGATAAGGTCAGGGAGGAGCACTTTCCACCAAGTGGATCCTGGCGCAAGAGTTCATTTTCAAGTTCTTGGATGGCCTTTTCTGCTACAGGGTTTTTGTTAGTGTTCTTGGATCTTCCGATCTCTATTGTCAGTCTGTGGTGCTTTAATAGCTCATCTTTTGAGAGAGCGACAAAGCCAGGAGCTGGATCTACTCGTATCACTGAGGGTGGACCATCTAAGGGTCTGAGCTCTAGGCACATTTTGAGAAGGGCGTCACGCAAAGTAAGGTGTTTCTCATCCTCGACAATGGATGCAGATGTGTGGGAGGTAACACATTCGCGCACCACAAGTATGAGTTGTCGTTCCCGCTTCATGACATCGGCGGCGAAGAGCATCCCAATGGCTTCTGGCGGGTCGCCGGTTGACTGGACCGTGAGGTAGTGGGGCACCTTCGCGAGGGAGGAACAGGCATGACAGCTACTGGTCACATGGTCCACAGCTCTGTCCATGTCTAATGCATAGAAGTGGCGATGAATAACCTGCTTCAGCTGATGGGAAGAGGGGTGGTCCAGCTGGATGTGGATGGCAGTGAGAAGACCTTCTAATACCACACGTGGCACAATGATACAGTCTCTGGTAAGTGAGAGAGGTTGGGGACGGCGAACGACAAGGAGACCATCTTTAGCTATAGTCGCCACGTTGAGATATCGTTTGACATCCTTCACGTCGGTCTGTTTCTTTGAGGGTCGTGTACCTTGGGTGAGGTGGGCATGTGTACGTCGCAAATCAGGGCAGTCTTCTTGAAGAGCAAGCCATGCGGCTCGACTGGTGTATGGTAGTTTGGCGTCTCCCTTCATGATGTCTTGGACAGATAGTCGAGACACGACTGAGTCTTCCGTCCTCTGAACAAAGGAGCATACCTGGCAGGTAGGGTGGTGACATTCTTCGGCATTTCGGCTTGCGAAGTCGGACGGGATGTTTGCGGAGCCTGATAGGTGTCGCACTGATGCCTGGTAACGGCTGACGCCTGATAGGAAAGTTGATACCCTGGGGCTAGCAGAGAACTCTCCTCGACAGAGCTTTTCAAATGCCTGCACACAAGGCTTACTGTCTGTCAGTATGCATGCTCTGTATTTAGACTGTATGATGTAGGGGGAGAAGTGTTTGACGGCGACGGCGATGGAGAGAGCTTCGACTTCGCAAGGAAGCCATGTTGTCTGACGACCTCTTAGTTTGGCGCTGAAAAAGCCGGCAAGTTGTGGCTTCTGGTCTCGGGTTATGTATAGGGTTGTTCCAATACCGTATCGTTTCACTGCTCCGTCTGTGACGATCCATAGTTGATCCTTTGGTCGTGGCAAAGTTATAGTTTTTGAAGTGGTTAGAGCCTTCTGAGCATCATGGAATGCTGTTATGAGGGTGTCAGACCACTGGATTGTGTCTTGGGAAGAGAGGCCAGCTTGGGCAACATCAAGAGGGGCAACTAGTGAAGCGCAGTGTGGAAGTACTCGTGCGAGCACTTTGTAGGCTCCTATGAAGGAGCGTAAGCCGCTCACCTTGACAGGGCGAGCACAGGAGGCAAGAGTTGCTATTCTGTGGGGGCTGGCCTTTATCGTTCCCTCTTTCCATATCCATCCCAGAATGGTCACTGTTTTAGGTCCAATCATGGTCTTGTGTGAAGCGAGGCAGAGATTGTTTCGGCGAAGGGCTTCTAGCATTCGTTGCCAGTTGTGGAGTAGGTCCTCTAGGTTATCTGCACCACAGTAGAGGTCATCCGCAAGTTTGGCGACTACGCCCTCTGCTAACAGGTCACCTAAAACGCGGCACATAAGCTCCTCAAGGGCAGTCTCCGAACCGGGCATGCCCATGGCACATCTAGCATAGGCCCTCACTCCCTTAAAGGGGGTGGAAACTCCACAGTACTTGAGAGACTCCCTAGACAATGGAATCTGGTAAAAGGCAGATGTCAAGTCTGTTGTGATTATGTACTTCCATGAAGCGATCAATCTCAGTGTTGAGTCAACATCGGGCATGAGGGAAGGTTGTGGTTTACTGTAGCGACCTACGTCAGCGAAGGCAGTGACAAGACGAAAACTTCCATTGGCTTTCTTGACAAGGAAGGAAGGGTTGACATACTCCACGGTGATCCTTACATCTTCAGGTTTCACGAACACTCCCATGTTCTCCAGACTGTCGAATTTCTCTTGAAGTTCTACAAGTTTGTCTCTGGAGTATTGAGGGCACCTACCCTTTCGCTGGGGAGGTTGGACAGGGCCCATGTTAACAACAGCTTTGAACGGGCCTGATGCACCATTATAGCCCTTGATGGCAGGGTCGAACACCTCGTCGTATTCCAGCAATAGTGATCGAAACCGTTCTTTGGTTTCTGCAGGAAATGTGTTGTCAGGATCCAGGTGCACACCAGCGGAGTGAACAGTCGACGGGTTACTCTCGATTCTGTGAACTGCTGCTGGAACTTCTTGATCTGAAGGGTCTGCAGGGCTGCTAACTGAAGTTGTGAGAACTTGACAGAAGTGCTCATGTCGTTTGATGACCATGGGGCTGTTAGTCAAGTTCGGTATGCGTACCTTACCAGCCACGCTTGTGACCATGTCAGAGCTTGGCCACTGAAGGTCACTTTGGTGTGTCTTGTTGAGATCTCGTCGGGGTTCGATTGCGAAGGTTGAGTCTACTTGGCCCATATCCTCTGGTAAATTGACTTCGATGAAATCTCCTGGCCATATTGTGGTGTTTGTATTGGGCGAACGAAGGACATGAGTTCTTCTGATGCTGTGCTGAGAAAAGGAGTCCTTAGCTGAGCTGTAAAGGTAAGTCGTCCCATCACCCAGTATGACCTGATGTTTGGCTGGGCGAACTGTGATGTCGTTAAGTTCCATGAATGGAATACCTGCAAGGATATCAACATCTAAGTCCTCTACGACTAATCCCTCAAACCGGAATTCTCTGCCATCTCTAACAACCGAGAAGTGTGTTTCACCAGTGACTTTGAGGGGAGATATGCCATCTGCTTGACAAGCTGATTGTGAGGTACTTTGTATCTTGACTCCCAGAAATGTAGCGGTCGACAGACGAATCATGTTGCCCGTGGCACCGCAATCAATAGTTATATTGGCTACACGGTGACCATAGAAGGCAGTCATTGATGGGGAATTTCCAACTTGTATCCGCATGACGGCAGCTTGAGGCGTTGATTCAGTAGTACACAGAGATTCCACGTTGTCGAAATCTTCTGAGAGGTCGCTGTCTTGACCTTCGATGATGTCTGCGATTCTTCGGGCTTTGGCCATGTATCGTTTATCATGGTCAGGTAGAAATGGGCATTGACTGAGAAAATGTCCGGTGTTGCTTCTCCCCGCTTGTTTACACAATGGACATGTTTTTGAGGGAAGTGAAGCTTTAGTCTTGAAGCGAGATGATTTATGCTGGGTTGGCCTTGCATCGAAGCGTGTGGTAGCTGACCTCATGACCTTGACCTCTTCCACCGAGTGAAGTTCATCCAACAGTGATGTCAATGCCTGTGAAATTTCAGGTTTCAAGGAAGCCAGAGTTCTGGAACGCAGGTCTGTACCATATCTCTGTTTGACGAGACGTGGGAGGTCTTTATGGATGAGTTGGAGCCACGTAAGAACGACAAAGTTTTCCAATGTTGGGGAAATTTCCTCGTCTTCCTCAATGGCCACATCATGATGGGTAATTCCTCCATTACGAACAAGCAAATTGTCCTCAACAAATGCGTTTAATCTCTGGAACAGATCCTCTGGTCGTTCGTCTGTCTGGAGTTTAATGTCGGAAAAGTCCAAGAAATGGGCACCAGTAGATTGAAAACCATAGTGTAACCTGATAGTTTGCCAAATGTTGTCAGTGGAAGTAGAGTTTTTCACGATTGTCTGTCTGGAAATAATTGGACAATAATTAGCAATTTGGCCAAGCATTAACTCCAGCATGTTGACCTTCTGCTCAGCTGTTTGCCGTCGAGCTTGAGGGACATTCTCGTCATCATTTTCAAATCCTCTTAAGGGGGCGGCTCTTGTCTTCTTTCCCCACGTGGCACCATTGATCAGAAACGGAGCAAAGTTTCGATCCAGTGATAATGTATACACTAAGTTTTGCTTCCAGTTCTCAAACGAGTTCACATTTTCTTCCTTGCCTAAGCACCACTGTTTTGGGGCACGATGTGTATGAGCCATGTCGGAAAGAAGTCAGTGTATAGGCTCAGTAGATCATAAAAGTGTCAGAATGTTACGTGATCGAAAACCGAACGAAGCACGTAGGTTTGTTGTGTCCGTCGCCTAGTACGTATTAATTAGGCTGGTCGCTCACCTATGTGTGAAATGTGGACAATACAAGCCCTTTGATTAGTAGCGCAGGTAGACGTGAGTATTGAAAGCGCTGCCACCACGCCAGTATGGCCACAACAACCAGAGACAACAACAAACACGACTTCGAAGTAGAGCGTGGTTTTACTTGACCCGGAAGTACAAGGTACAGAGAGGTTATGTCAAGAGATGCTATGCGGTAGACAACTAGTCACAGTAACACTGGCGCTGAACCTTTGCAAAGGTCTTCTATGTATTTCCGAAGCAAAAACAATGCAGCGTTTCGCAAATTTTGATGTAATCACACTTTTAAAGGGGCATAACCCATGGTGCTTAAATTTTCAGAAATGCAAAAATAAGGTTAGGACACATGTTAATGCTCCGTGAACCTTTGTGGAGATCTTCTTTATATTTCAAAATCTCGGAAAATGACTAAGTCAAGAAAATACATTTTCTTGTAACGAGCGTGATACGTTTCTTAAATTTGCATATTTCTAAACCAAACTTTCATCAAATGTACATTCTTGGGTGCTCTATCGTCTGGAAAAACAAATTTTGATCTTCGAGATTAAGTTTTGGCTACAGATTCGAACATATAGACGTGTAGTGGTCATTGTGGAGCAAAATCTCGGAAAATGACCAAGTCAAGAGTGTACATTTTTTTGTACCGAGCGTGATAAGTTGAGACTTAACTTTCATCAAATTTACAGCCAAGGGTACTCTATCGTCTGGCTAAACAAATTGTCTCTTCAAGATTTAGTTTGGGCTACAGATTCAAACGTATAGACGTGTTTGTGGTCAATTTGGAACAAAATGTTTGAAAAAGACTTAGTCAAAAAAGTACTATTCTGATGGTAAAATTTGAAGCAACACCTGATTTGACATGATTTAAAAGTAAATATTCCTGAAGTTACATTATCTGAATAGCAGTATTATTTGACCCGTGTGTTTGGCTATTTCAGGCATAAAACAAATACACATGCACTGCATGATTTCCACGTGCATGTTGAGAAAGTGCGTGCATGCACACGTTTCTGAAAATACTGTTTAAGGAGCGGTATTGATAAGGTTAGCTATCCACGACAAAGGCTCGTAATCAGCTAACAGAGGCCCAAAAATGGCAGATCGTGGGCATGAGAGATAGTGGTATGTCATTGCGACAAATTGGAAGACGTGTCAATGTTTGCCATAGCGTAATAAGCAGGTTGCTTAAAAAACACCACACAACAGGTGAAGTCAAAATCGCCGCTGGTAGAGGTCGCCAAAAAAGGACCAATTTGAGAGACGATAGACGTTTGCTACGTATGGCACGCCAGGAACCGTTCTGGTCAGCTAATAAACTCCGTCAATGGTGGCAGCAAACAACAGGAGTGAACGTATCACGAGAGCTGGTCTTAGAGCCCGGCATCCAGTAAAACGTCCCCGACTGACTGACAACCACATGCGCCTTCGACTGGCTTGGGCACAGGCACGACAACAATGGAATTTGCGCACATGGCGACGTGTCATTTGGTCAGATGAATCCAGGTACAACCTCTATGTTGCTGACGGCCGCTTACGTGTCCTACGTCTTCCAAATACAGCACTGAACCCAGGTAACATCAACGGTAGCTGGTGGTGGTGGGTCAGTCATGGTGTGGGCAGCCTTTTGTTATGACCAGAAGGTGGACATTAAGGTCATCCAAGGCACGATGAATGCAGAGAAATACGGCCGTGACGTCATTGAGAACACTCTTTTGCCTTTCCTCCATGCCAATCCTCAAGTTGCCTACATCTCCCAGGATGACAACGCCCGTCCCCATCGTGCTAGGATGATAACAGACCTCAAGAGGCAGCATAACATCGAATCTATTGACTGGCCAATTGTAAGCCCAGATCTTAATCCCATTGAACACGTATTATAAAAAGGCAACGCCCTATGACCAACATACAAGAACTCAGACAGGCAGTTGTGAACGAATGGAACAATCTGCCGATGCAATTGCTCCGGAAATTGGTAACATCGATGAGGCGACGTTGTCAAGACGTTGTTCAGGCTCGTGGCGGATACACCCACTACTAATGATCCAGTTACACTTCCAGCGGCAAAAGACATTCTTCGCTACCATAAAACATGCCTGGAGTGGGAATATGCTGACATTTCTTTAACATAATGTGTTTCTTTTAATACCATCCTTTTTTTGTTGATTTGACACACTATTTTTCAAATGCAATAAACATTCGCGATTGTCACCAACAAGGTCTGTTTTGTATTAAACTTATTCACAATTTCTTAAAACATGTATTCGATAACAGTTTTTGACTATCACAACGCAATTTACGTACATAGCACACATCTGAAAGATCTTGTTGCTAAAAAATTCGGGTGTTGCTTCAAATTTTACAATCAGTATATTTCTTGTACCGAGCGGGATAAGTTTCTTAAATATGCATATGTCTCAACCAAACATTAGGGTGCTCTATCGTTTGGAATAAACAAATTTCTCTCCGAGCTTTAGTTTGAGCTACATATTCGAACGTATAGACGTCTATGTGGTCATTTTGGAACAAAATCTCGGAAAATGACTTAGTCAAGAACGTACATTTTCTTGCACCGAGCGTGATAAGTTTCTTAAATATGCATATTTCTAAACCAAACTTTCATCACATTTACACACTAGGGTACTCTTACGTCTGGAATAAACAAATTTTCTCTCCGAGTTGGTAATCTCTAGCTCGCCTACTGGTCAAACCATCACCCTCTCGGAGATCATGTCGTACAAAACTCGGACAGACTGCAACGAACGTCCTCGCGTTCACACCCAGCCAGTGTAGCTTCATTCTGTTCTAGTTGATGCAGAAAGGATAGGCAAATCGTACGGCGTGAATATAGGTATCCCAGAATCCCTCAAAAGGATAGGTACACATAAACATGTGCGGATCATTTTCTCTGCGGTAGTCGTAATTGATCATCACGATATTTATCAGTACTGGTGGATGCGCCACGCGACAATATATAAACGTTCTACCTCACTAGGTGAGACAAGCATGGTATTTGGCATGAAACACCAACAAGAAAAGCCTTTAAAAAGGCATGCTTGGTGCCACATAGGCAGATGAAGAAGATTGTGATTTGTCGAACAATTTGGGTGATTATATATACAACACTGAATAACAACAGTAATATTAACACGAGTATTACTCAAAGTTAATTTCGCAAAATTAATTTCTATCAACACGAATTGCTGAAAGTTATGAATATTTTTTACATTCATCAACGATTGTTGGTATATTTCAAATCAAAACACATGAGGATGATATTTTATTTATCATTCAAATTCACTCTTTTTGAGATCTCAGAGAAAAAATGTAAATCTCTGAACACAACAACACTAGATTTTCAAGACAGTGATGTGACAGTGACATGCAGTTTATGATGTTATGGCATTGTGATGTTGTTACTTGAAGTAAAAGCACTGCATGGGTTGCCATGTAGCGTTGACAATGACAGGAAATTGTGCAAAACGTACTGCCAAAACCATATCTCCTTGTCATGCTGGTTAATTATTAACTGTAGTATTACAGATAATAATCAAAATACTTTCCGATGATCTGACGGGATTTCAACCCAGCTCCGCTGAGCTAAGCCGCAGCCTTACAGTAACCGTATGGAACCAGCGATGTAGGTCATATTCTAAATATAGCACGAGTCAATTTCAGTAGCTCTGATAATAAATACATGTTTTCAACGTAAACATTTAGTGACATGTTAATAATGACTTGTCACGTGGTCGTAAGTGATCTACCTATTAGTATACATAAGTCTTTTTTCGATGTCACCATCGTTCTTACACAAACATTACTTTTAAAATGCCAGGCGAGCCCAGCGTGAAATTAAATTGCGTGGGTTATAAAAAAGTGGATTCTGCGATTATTGAATGCGAAATAATGCTCTTATCTGGAACAAATGCAGACTCTTCATCAAATGAAAATGTTTTTGATTGAGTCTGTTAACATTTATCAGCGTCTTTAATAGAAAATATTGTTTCTCTTTTAACATGACATTTAAAGCGAAATCATATTCCACAGTTTAATGTGCCAAATAGTTTGTATTACCCACCTTGTGACGTAATGCATTTTTTGCTACAGCTCTGTTCATTGGTCTTTTGATTTGGGTACAACACATGTGATTGGCGCGGCTTCCCTTTGAAAATATCAAGAGTCATATAGAGAGAATTCAGAAAAGTTTTAGGAGAATCAAATCATAATACTTGGTGCCCTTTGGGGCACCAAGCAATAACCCCTAATGCAGGACTTACTGGGCCACTTGTGAACTTTCTGGCTAAGCTCAGTCAGTGGATAAGAGCAATAGTTTGTGTTAGATTGGTTTATTTCGTGATATCACTGATAACCCAGTCAGTGGTGGAATTGGAAATTGATTTATTTTTAACAAGCTGTAATTTCATGAGGCAACAAAGTCGGAATTATGAAAGTCACTTTTGTCGATCTAATGTTTCTCTGTGACAAGACGGAAATCTTTATGGGGCTCAAACTCTAGATTCCGAATAAAACCTCTGGTAACCCCGCTTAATAGGATTGAAAAAAGTTGAAGTGTAGTCTTTATGCACTATCCGCTTTGAAATGATTGAAAACATAGTTACGTAAGTCGTTTGTAAGAGAATTCACTGCATGTCGTTATTACTTCCTCATAACCCGCTCATTATCAAAATGCAAGATGTAAATACTAACGTCGTAACCGCATGCATTTATAAATAAGCACCGTCATTATCATAACTCTTTACAAACAGGGTATTCTTTGCTTTGTATATCATTTGTAACTTTATCCAAGTTTGCTTATATATTCATGTACATCTAAAAAGGCCAATACTGGTAAGTTATTACAAGCATGTCTCATAGGCCTATATATACATGTCTGGGTATTTTCTCATTTATTATAGACATGTGAGGAAATGATGTTAAGAAAATCTGTGACACGTAGAAAATTAATTTCTAGTTCTTCATACATGTAAATATCCTTTCTCATTAAACTATATCTACCGTCTACGTTTCACAACTACTTACCCCAGAAGTGACCTATTTGAAATTGCTGTATTTCCCCGAATAGACGCCCACGGCGTCTATTTTTTCAGACCCCCTTTATCCCCGGCGTGTATTCGAGACCCGGCGTCTAATCGAGGCCGGCGTTTATGAAGAAAGAAGAAGAGAAGAAAAATAGTTTATTTAAGTGTCACACAACATACAACATTGGTAATAAACGTTTTAAAATACTGTGTAAAAAGTGTATGTTGTTCGGCCAAGCATGGCCTATGAGACCCTATGCTATTAATCATTAAAAACATATACACAATATATACATAATATCCAAACACATATAGCATAAATAAATAAATATATATATATATATATATAAATAAACAAAATAATAAAAACAAATAAAATAAAAATGAAATAAAATAAAATAATAATATAGGTTAACTTAATATAAAAAAAATAAATTAAAAAAATAATGTCTATCAAATGAATAAATAAAAAAAATTTTGATAAAAGAGAAAAGATAAAACATAATAAATAACTTAATAACTGATGATCAATACAATAATAACAAGTATTTGTCACAAAGGTGACATGATCCCCCGCCGCAAATTGATGTTAACAACAAGAAGCTGGACGGACGTATGGGGCGGAATACTATGTCCCCCGTGAAGACTCAAGGTTAATGGGTTCATGAGATATGGCGCTAACAACATTTTTAAAACTGGTCAAAGTCTCGCCGTGACCTTGAAAATAAGGTCAAGGTCACCGAAAACTTTTCAGGTATGCGTATTCCCCAGATGAAGACTGGTACTAAGTTTGAAGATTCTAGGTTGAGCGGTTCATTAGATATCGCGCTAACAACATTTTCAAAACTGGTCAAAGTCTCTCTGTGACCTTGAAAATGAGGTCAAGGTCACCGAAAACTTTTCAGGTCTGCGTATTCCCCAGATGAAGACTGGTACCAAGTTTGAAGATTCTAGGTTGAGCGGTTCATTAGATATCGCGCTAACAACATTTTCAAAACTGGTCAAGGTCTCGCTGCGACCTTGAAAATGAGGTCAAGGTCACCGAAAACTTTTCAGGTCTGCGTATTCCCCAGATGAAGACTGGTACCAAGTTTGAAGATTCTAGGTTGAGCAGTTCATTAGATATCGCGCTAACAACATTTTCAAAACTGGTCACGGTCTCGCTGTGACCTTGAAAATGAGGTCAAGGTCACCGAAAACTTTTCAGGTCTGCGTATTCCCTAGATGAAGACTGGTACCAAGTTTGAAGATTCTAGGTTGAGCGGTTCATTAGATATCACGCTAACAACATTTTCAAAACTGGTCAAAGTCTCGCTATGACCTTGAAAATGAAGTAAAGGTCACCGAAAACTTTTCAGGTCTGCGTATTCCCCAGATGAAGACTGGTACCAAGTTTGAAGTTTCTAGGTTGAGCGGTTCATTAGATATCGCGCTAACAAGAAGCGGGACGGACGTACGGAGCTGAATACTATATCCCCCGCTTCGCGCTAAACGCGCGGCGGGGGATATATATAATCTTTATTCCTCCATAGGAGAGTTACATGTGTATTGGTGATATCATAATAAGGGAAGATGTACAGTTACGGTTATGAATGAGAATCATGCATTAATAAGTTATTAATATTTTTTTCAGTTATGGGAAGGGAATCGATATTGTTCATGGACTGGATCTATTAGTCTTTTGATTTCAAACAGTCCCTTTATGGCTGCTTCAGCAAAGGTTTCTTCTATCTCTGGACTGGAGGGCACGGGAGTCGTACAGGACAGGAGACAGCAAACAAGATTTAAGTCACTTTTGTTGTGTAGAGCAACACTTATTTCCACGGAGCATGAGTCCACAATGTCGCACCATAGGGCGTCTCTGACATGTTCAGTCTGTTGACAGGTACATAGTGCATGAATTAAAAGGTCCTCGTAACGGGAATCACAGAGTTTGCAGACACCTTTTGCTTTCCATGGTCTCCACACAGCACACATCTGAACGACAAAGGTTGCAGCTAATTTAAGGTGTGGATCCTTCCTTGCAATGATCCACGCTTTATGTGGGCAGATTGACGAGTGGATCTGTCTGAAGTGCTTCAGGTCGGGGTCAGTGTCCAATCGGTGGTTCCAGGCATCAAGTTCAGTTGTATGGACAGCCTTCTTTACAATCTTCTTCCATGTGGCTTTGGTTGGGAAGGTGGCACTTGTACAAAAACTAGTCAGGAAGCTATCTAGGTTGTACTTTGAGACAACACGCTTTATGTCATGGACATATCCAAGGGCTTTGGTTTGCTGCTGGTGTCTCATCAGAGCCAATCTCGTTGCAAGTAGTCTTCTTGGTAAGAATTGTGCCTTGCTGCTACACAGATTGCCAAGGAAAAGTAGTTTCTTTTTGTCTATTTCTGTTTCAAGGGAGTTCCATCCAAGTAGCGCATTGCAGATGTCAGTTCTTGTTGAACGAGGAAGACCTTGTGCAATCTTCAATACTTGCCTTTGGGCCCGCTCAAGTGAAAGAATTTCAGCTTTGCAGAGTCCTGTCCAAAGTTCGCATCCAAACAGCGCTCGTGGAAGACAAACGGATCTGATGACACTGGAGCTGACTAGAGGATTTAATCCTCTGGCATGAATTCCTTTTCCGATCAGGGCCATTGTTGTAGATTTCATCTTAGAGCACGCCTCAATGGTTCGATCCCAAGAGTTGTATTCAGATGAAAGTAGAATACCCACGTGTTTTATTTCTCTAGTGGAAGGAACTTCTTCACCATACATGTAGATCTTGATATGAGAGTGTTCACGTGGTCCAAACGTTAATATTCTGCTCTTTAATGGTGAGAATGTAAAGCGCCATTTACCACTGTATTCTTCACACATTGACACCATCTCTTGAAGGTTTGAAGCGACTGGGGATATCAAGGTTATGTCATCAGCCTGGGTTGGAGCTGTTACATTCAAATCCAGTACCATGGAACCTTTCTTTGACTTGATAAGATTTTCTAGTAGGTCGTTGATATACAGGAGATAAAGTTTTGCTGATAGGATGCTTCCTTGTCTGACTCCTCTTTTGAGTGCAAACCAGTCGGACTTCTCGTTATTTGCAAGAACACAGCTTTTCATGTCTGTGTAAACCTGGTCCAAGACCGTCCATAGGTAACGTGGGATGTGCATCTGGTGGAGCTTGAGGAGGAGCCCAGGCTGGTACACGGTATCAAATGCTTTGGAGCTATCTAGAAAGGCGACGTGGACTGCATCAGAGCGTTCAGAATAATGGTAAGCTGTTTCCTGTACAAGGAAGGAGGTATGTATAGAGGACATCCCCTTTTGAAATCCAAACTGCTGGTTGCTGGGAAAACTGTCAGAATCTGTAATTTGTGGTAGTCTCTTTGCTACAACGAGTTCAAAGAGTTTAAAAATGACAGGTAAAAGGGTGACGCCTCTGTATGAATCTGCAGACATTCTAGACTTTCCGCCCCCTTTGTATATCGGGACTATGATACCTCTCTTCCAAGCCCTTGGAATATAACCCGAGTGTAAAATGAGGTTGAACAGAATGGAGAGGCATTTATGTAGGTATTTGCCTCCATACTTCAGATGTTCATAGGTTAACCCATCTTCTCCAGCTGCCTTGTTGCTCTTTAACGTTTTGCACAAGGATGAGACTTCCTCTACAGTTGTGAAGTCAAAATTGTCACTGTTTTCCTTTTCATTACCACGTATGGTATTCACTTCTTCGTCAATCTGTGCTTTGAAAGTCTCGTTAAAGTGTGGTTCTGATTTGTTCTTAAACACGTCCTTAAGATGATCTGCAAGGGCATTACATATCTCTTTTGGCTCTCTCACTTGGATGTTTTGTACTTCTAAGCACGGAATTTGCTGTTTCTTAGTTCCCCGCCTAAGCAGTGCCCAGAATAGCTTCTGGTCAACATCACATATGTTGTCGAGTTTGCTGAATTCTTTATCTTGAAAATCTTCAGCTGCTTTTCTGAGGGCTTGTCTGAAGGAGTCCTTTGCTCTCTTGTAAAGCCTGAATTCTTCATGTTCCATTCCCCTTGGGCGTCCACTTTCAATCCAGCTGTTTTTGTGATTCATCATGTTGTCATGGTGATCTTTGACGATTCCTTTCCAATATGGTTTGACATGCTTTTTGTAATGAGATCGAGGAATAAACTGGTTTGAGGATTCATTAAGGCAGTCTACAATCTTAGCATACAGAGTTTCAATGTCTTCTTCCGTATATTCAGTGATAGGTAGGGGTACAGGCCAGAGAAGGTTTGACACACTGTATGTATAGTCTGTTATTGTGTTATTTCGAAAGGCCTTTTCCCATGATGGTTTTGAGAAATGTGTACACTGGGGGTTAACTTTTGGGTTTAATTGTTCTATGAAGCAGATGACTGGGTGGTGATCAGACACATTGTATGGGTTATCTCCCTTAACTTCAACATGGCGTCTAAGTTCAGCAATTTCTTCAGGCACAAGGATATGATCAATGGCAGAGTTGGGTCCTCCTTCATAAGCTTGGAAAGTAGATATTGGTCCCTTGCAGTCTGACTGCATGTTCAGAGGTACAAGGTTATTGGATTTGACAAAAGTATTAAGTGCTATCCCTCTTTGACCAAGACTTTTGTCGTTCCTTGGTCCAGAAAGTCCTGCATTGAAATCTCCAAGAATAAGGACTCGGCCTCTTAGGGAAAATGTTGCAAAGATTTCTTGTAATTGTTGGAGGTAGTGCAGAAACACCTCAAAGGACCTGTTGGATGGGGGTAAGTAAACTGATAAAAGGTAAGTATAACTGTTTCCTTGAGTATCAAGTTGTATTCCAGTAATTCGCCCACTGTCACAGTCCAGATCTACTTCAGTAACATGATGTTGGAGTCTTTTATGGTAGAGTATAGCAGTCCCTCCACTTGCACAGGTTCTGTACGTTTGGTGGTGAGACTCTGGTGCAGGACTCGCAACAGCAAGGTATTCCTCATTTAGAACGTTTAAAAAGACCAAGTTGTACTGTCTTAACTGGTGATCTGAAATAGCACAAATGTCTATTTGATGTTCTGATAAGCATTTGTTTAGGTATGGTACACTCGACATGATTCCACGTGCATTCCAGCACATTAAGTTTAGCATGTTACCTCTGTTCATTAAAGTTGTTGTCATGTTTCCTTACCCTGTTGTTAATATTTTGCCAGAATTGTTCCTTTGACAGCCATGGTTTAACAATAATATTTTCAGGCCAAAACGATGGGTCGTCAAGTTTTGTCTTATCTTGGAGTAACACATTAACTTGAGCTGATGCAAATCTTCTTTCTGGTGTGTTAAAGAATCTCAAGTAAGTTGTTGTCACTTCTCTTTGTTCCAGGTATCGCTTCAGGGATTCGAGAGTGTTAGATTTATTTATTCTTCCTACATAGAAGCGGGCTGTTCTGATTCTTGGTGGGGCTGCACAGAACTCCTGCGTTGTATCTCGGGTTGCTGGACATTGGTCAGTCCCTACGATAGTTTGGATTGGCGAAGGTTCTTGGTTTGGATCTCTCCTTGGTGAACAAACTTCCATATGATTGGTTTTAGGGTGGTCTTCTGGAGTTGACTTCTCTTGTGTTGACTTTAGGCAATCGCTGTATGATTGAATTTGTTTTGGGCTTTGATTGCTTTCAGGGATGCTTGGTGGTTGGCTTTTATGTATCTGTGTGTCTACTGGGACAGTATTATTACAGTTATTTTCAGGTAAATCCTTGTGCGGTTCGTTTTGGGCTTCACTTCTGTAGTTATGTTTATCCACAGGATCCTTCTTTTGTACATTCCTTGCGTTTTGCTTCAGCTGCTTTTCAATGGAGGCAACTTTCTTCTTAAAGTCTTCCATATTGTTTTCTAACGCTTGAAAAGATCTGTCCACTGTTGTTAGGTCAATTTCTAACGTGTTGATACCCTTAGATAACAGTGTGACTTTTGACTTGAGGTTGGCAATTCCAAGGCTCCTGTCGTCAGAGAAACGTGTTATTTCTAAGCTTTTCTCTTCGAGTTTCATATGCGCTTCACTCACAAGTTTCCGCACGTCTGTGATTCGTTTGTCTACTTTATTATTTGTATTTGACTGATTTTCTAAGGTCTTCTTGTTGGCTTGTACACTTAAAAGAGTTTTCTCATGTGTGCTGATACACTTATCCAAATCAGACCTCAATGACGTCATACTCTTACTTACAGAGTTAAGTTGCGATTTGCATTCTTGTATTTCAGACAAGTTGTTTTTGTTGTCTGTACGCATGCGGTCCAATGCCTTTATTGTGTTTTGTTTCAGTTTCTCCATATTCTCTTTAGTTTTCTTCATTTCATGGTTAGCCAAGTCACGGTCATTAATCAGCTGTTTGTTGGCTGATTGGAGTTGTGTAATCTTCTGATTGAGGCAGTCGATGTCCTGAGTGAACTCACCCCTCATGTCGGCTAGGTCTCTCTCGAGCTTGGCTATTGTTTCCCTGATTGGTCCTATTGTATCAACTGATTGAAGTTCACTACCACTGTCATGGCTGACCCGCTTTCTTTGCCCAGATAATATTTCATGTAAATCATCATTGTAATTTCCGAGATAACCTCTGAATAACGTAAAGTTATCTTTTGCTAACTTTTTTGAAAGACTTTCTCCAAATCTTGATCTTCTATCCATTCTTCTTTTTAAGCAACCTTCTGGGTGGGGAAAATCCTCGCGTTGTTTACACATTTTCAACAGCGTATGTCTCAATGCATCTAAGTCGTTAGTGTTATTGTTTGTCCTTTCTAGCAGCTTCAAAACAAAATCTTCTTTAGGGGTGCAATATAACTCTGACATGAGAAAGTCAATAATGTCTGTAAAGCCACTCACTTCAGGTGTAGATGTAAAATCACACTCACCATCAATGGCGGGCCCGTCCCTCGGATTCAACTGAGAAGAAGTGTTCACATTTGCACAATTATCAGTGTCCAGAACTGGTAATATACCCGCACATGATGTATCACAGTATGACTGTACCTCGGCTGCACTTTGCATACCATCTTCTTCAGTAATACAATGTAAAATACGATTTGTGTCAGAGAGCAACGTACCCAGGTCTACACCTGACGCCATCTTGAATCGCGCTAACAACATTTTCAAAACTGGTCACGGTCTCGCTGTGACCTTGAAAATGAGGTCAAGGTCACCGAAAACTTTTCAGGTCTGCGTATTCCCTAGATGAAGACTGGTACCAAGTTTGAAGATTCTAGGTTGAGCGGTTCATTAGATATCACGCTAACAACATTTTCAAAACTGGTCAAAGTCTCGCTATGACCTTGAAAATGAAGTAAAGGTCACCGAAAACTTTTCAGCTCTGCGTATTCCCCAGATGAAGACTGGTACCAAGTTTGAAGATTCTAGGTTGAGCGGTTCATTAGATATCGCGCTAACAAGAAGCGGGACGGACGTACAGAGCTGAATACTATATCCCCCGCTTCGCGCTAAACGCGCGGCGGGGGATGAATAGATACATTCACATTACACAAGACATTCATACAACTTGAGAAAGTCGGCGCTCACACATAGAGGTTATTGCTGAGGCTAGCGGTGAAACAAATTGTTGAAAAGTCATTAAAATGACATATTTATCTTTTGAATTGAAATAAGTGAACACAGGTAGGTAATTAGTAACTTCAACAAATAACTTATATCGTATATCAGAATAGAAACTACAATCAATCATGAAATGAATTTCGTCTTCGATTGCATTATAATTACAAATATAAACGGATTCAGCCGTTTATGGTGATGATATGTATGACAAATGTATGCAATACATGTATGTATGATGTCAATAGTCCGTTCAGACGAATTTTCACGATAGCAGTGTAACAAAGACCAAAATGAGCAAGCCCGTCTTGATATACTAAATGCAAGGGGCAAGTGGCTAATATGCCACTCACTATGCCCTTTTCATTAAGGCAAGGTGCTAAGGGGCAAGTGGCTAATATGCCGCTCACTATGCCCTTTTCATTAAGGCAAGGTGCTAAGGGGCAAGTGGCTAATATGCCCCTCACTATGCCCTTTTCATTAAGGGAAGGTGCTTTTGCTTGTACCTATGCATCGACCCGTGCGTTTGGTCTTGAAATTAAATCTTGACCATAAAGGCTTTCAAAATTTATTGGGTCTACTTGCACAATTTATTGTCAGTCCAAAAGAAAGAGTACAATTGACAATATGTACAGTTCTTTTTTCCAACGTTAAAGGACATTTAACATTTTAATGTAAACTTTCCCAGGTTCTATCTCATTTTGGCTGTCTGAGGATATAATAAACACTACTTAATGCTCTCAGTTATCAAATGCATTCAAAACGCATGCAGGGTTGACAATATTCAAAGGTCCGTAACTCAATGTAAATCAACTGAATTTTTTGTTAATTTTTAAAAGATTCTGTTTTCTTTTGGCTTTCTTATGATATATAGAACAATGATGTGTCGTCTGTCACGGATGAGTATCGAGTTTTGTTAACATACCTATATCGTATGCATTCAAAACGAAAGCAGACAATATTCAAAGGTCCATAACTCACTGTAATAAAAATATCTGAATTTATTGTTAATTTAAAAAAAAAAATCTTAAGACTTTTGGCTTTCATATGACATAAAGAACAATGCGTTATCGTACGTCGTTGATTCGGTACTATATCTTAAACATACCAACCAAACACCACATATCCAAAATGCAAAGTTTGACCTCTGTCCTGACCGGAAATGACTGTTCGCGAGCGATTTTATTCTTTTATCTTGAAGACCTTGCCAATGTCTAGCTCTCATGCAAAAATCATCAAATTCGTCTGGGAGGTTTTTGAGTTATCTGCCCTTGAATATTGCTAAATGGGCAAATTTTAAACATTTTTATTTCGATTTTTTAAATTTTGAACCAATCTTGTTATAGGCCAACGTCTCAGCTACATTGTGTGTAAGTTTCAGCTTTCTGGTATCAGCAGTTGCCGAGTGGTGATGCCTGAAAGGTTCCTGGGGTAGGACTTTTGAATATGCAGAAAATTAAAGATGGCGACCAAACCACGTTGCATATTATTAAACATCCTCAAAACATTATTATTCCATGATTTTCTTAAGTTTAAAGATCATTTACAAACAATACTAGGAGTTCAAAATTCCTCTAGAGATAAAATGCTTTATGTATTTTATTTTGTAGGAAATAGATGGATAAAGATGGTGCAGAGGGAGATTACATTATTTGCATTCACTTACGGAAGCATTGATTCATTAACTAATTACCCGGCGTCTATTCGAAACCCGGCGTGTATTTAAACAGCCATACCCCCGGCCTCTATTCGAGGCCCGGCGTCTATTTTAGGAAATACGGTACCCCTGAATAATGTGAGCTAGCGTTAAATCTCGCGCTAAGATGATGTAGTGGCAGTTGTAAAGGGAAATCCACTTTGGCTGCGTTCGTTTTGACCCACTCGAGTGTAATCTTGCGCATGCTCGGATGCCACTGAGAGCGAACGACTTGTGTGCTCTACTGAGTGTCGCACTTAGTTGCCTGGCTGTAAACAATATGGCCGAAAATCGAATTTTTCACAAACAATTTATCATTAAATTTTAACAACACATGGTCTCCAAAATCACAGATATGTTATAGTTTTCATTTAACCAAATCTAAACCTCACATTGGCATGTTGCTAATCTGTTAAAACAGACTTATATTTAAGTAAGTATGCCTGTGGTATGTTATAAACATTGTGTCAATTGACGTACTTCCGTTACTCTCACGACCTCCCTCCCCGATTTAGCAGGAGGGACATTGAGTGACTCTAGTGTGCACACTGGAGTGACACTATGGTCGTTCGATTAGGAATTTCATCGCTCGTGCGACACACTCTGTGCAAAACGAACGCAGCCCTGGTGTCACGCCCCGTTCGAACCTGTCATGTGACTGGCGGCTATTACACAACTTAGTGCAACATGGCCTGTGTAGGTCTTCTTCATGATGTGCTGTATGTGAGTTAACTCAGAATCTAATGTCATGTAGCACGTTAAGTATGTACATTCATAAGCCTGACACCATCGAGAATGTTGCAACTTCTGGACGGATAATGATGATATATGATTCTAAACGTGTCTGATGAAAATGAAATAGGGAAATGTTCTATCGTGTTGAAATCAAGGACAAACAAGACCAAGTAAGATTTGCCTTCACATCTTATATTGAACAGTATTCAGGTGTTATTTGTTAGCACAGATTGTGTCTCCCTGTGTTGCTATTGATTATAGGATCTGGTGACGTTAAACAAGTTATTTCAATATGGCTGACTTTCTGCTGTAATAGCAATTGTGACTATTAGAAACAATTAATATATCTCCGAATATATCTAATGATTCTATGAGTAATGAAATTTGGACATTTGGATTTAACTAAAAAACACATTTCCGCTCCATGTTAGGCCGTTTAGGAGCCAAAATGTCAAGAATAATCTAGGGACCCAAGTTTATTTATGGTTTAGTAATACTTGGAGCTTATGACATCTATCTGACCTTCAACTGACTTACATTTACAGTTTAGATTTAAAGTGCCATTCCGAGATTTGAATGAAACAATTGTTTTGTTCTAAACGACCCTGAATGTCATATATGTTGAAAAGATTCAAAACATCGCAAATATTCATTCCAAATTGACAGAAATAACCAATTTTTCCCCATTTTCCATGAAAATCTTAACAACACCTTATACACCAAAAGGAGCCGAGATTAATCTAATAAATTCAATCCATGCCCAATTTCTTAAACCTATCATCTTCTTACTGCTCTTTTGGCTGTAGTAGATAAGTTTCCAATATTGGGAATGATAAGTTGACTCGTGATTTAGATCATACATGCGATTTGATACCTTCATTTCGTCACTGAACAAGGCGAATAGCTTTAAAAATAACGTTATACCAACATTCGTTACTATTATTAATAAACTGATACTATTGATGAAATTAGGAACAGTTGACTCAAACATTCCTAGAGTGTCTGTTTAACGTGCAGTGTACGAACAAAAGCTAACACTATCTAGAGCAATAAATCAGATAACCCAGTTTTACCCGAGCAATACTCTATACAAAGGTACCCGGGGTTAGTAAAGGTTGCGATAAGAGAGGCCGCGATCACATGACAGTCAGATAGAGCCTCTCTCGGGTGTAGCAAATAGCAGGACTGGTAAAACTAAAATAGATGTAAACATACTCTCCAACCGGGTTTCACAATGTAAAGAGTGGAGACATTTAAATTTACTATAATATAAATGTTGTGACATATGAGAGCATACACAATGTAGAGATCGTATCTATATTTAATGTATGATTGTGGTCTAAATAATCTTAATGCATAAGACAACATTATTGTGAACTTTTAAACGGATATGAGATGTCGGGTAACACTGAAAAAGAGTAAAGGCATACATATACTTTGATCAATATAGTTTTGCTGATAATCACATTGATGATTTCACTTAGTTCTTATTCTAACATATACACAAAGAACTTAATTAAGCACCACCAAGTTTTTCAAACAGAAAAACACTGCTTATGATAAACAAAACAAATGTACAGGAAAACAATAAGGATGTTTTATGTTAGACTTGGTGAAATCACCAAAATTGAGGTAAATTTCTGTCTCACGATAAGGGATGGGTAAGCGTGCTGGCTCGAGTACTACAGTCAAAGAAGACACAACACAGAAATTAGTTTGATGATGTTGTATTCAGAAAGAAACTTTATGATGGTTGGTGCAAATCTTGTCTGTTCATCCAAGGGGGTACCTATAAACAATGGAGAGATGGTACAACTGATGTGATCCCTTGGGTGGTCAGACAAAAAGAGCTAAATGAATATATTGAAATATAAATTATTTCACTTTGATAAATGTGGTATGGTGGATGTGATGAAATGTGTGATGTAATAGATAAACACATGCATTTTGGCAAGCAGCATCAGCACTCGCACCCTCCCAATGAGTATTTATATTTAATTACATTTAATACCATAATTTTAGCCAGAAGTAATTATCCACAGAAGGAAATGTTGCCACCTGATGTAAGTTACAAGTCACATTATTATACAAGGGGCCAAAGATATACATACATCTATGTATAAACCAAACAATACCGGTATATGGGGAAATTATTAACCATGATAGGACACCTGGCCTATACTTTAATGGAGAATAATAAAGATGGGTGATGACTAGCTGTTGGTTGTACATACCAGACCATTGAGGCTGGCTCCAAAAATGTACAGACACCCATTAGGTAGAATAAACATAAACTACCCAAATGACGTTACCTTACTTGAGTAAAAAGTAATGTATTCAAATTGCAATACTAAGATATTACATAATTAAATTTTACTTAAGTTGAAGGTAAGGGGAAGGCCCATGTGAACAACACATACTGTATAAATAAGGACATCAGTGACTTCACATCCAAGGGCGACATTAAAAGGATAACCAATGTTGATAGAGGTTTTTATCATTATGAAAAAACCTCACATACAATAAACAGATTATGATAACAATGATTAGAAATGTGAGGAAAAACAATGATAACATTTAACAGAAACATTGTGAAAAAAACATCACATGGATATTGCAAATATGATAAATGAATTTGAATTCATATAATGTGATGAAAAAAAACCAATGATTGTTAATGCTTAGCCAAAAACCATGAGCACATATGACATGCATATATAGGATAAAATAACTCAATTGATCCTAAGAAATAAGGCAGTGGGATAAATGCTACAGTGTAGAGAAATATCTTAGCAGACGACACAGCTTTGTTTACAGACTGGAGCCGCCATCTTGAACCATGGTCAGTGCATAGTATTAAGGGGGGTTAATTAATGCCATGTGTGGAGGCTGAGACAAAGGGATGACTCTACACTGAATGAATTAGGGGATAGACATATCAACTTTATGTTTTTAAAGCACTGCACTTATGATAGATATTCAAAAGTATTGAATTTGGAAAAGAAAATTTGTATCTTTAATTAGCAGTGAGCTAATTAAATTGAATTTGCATTTTACACAGTTTATGAAATTAGCAATAAATATTAAATGCTTTTTGCAAATTATGAATGCTACAAATACTGGTTAAAGCATTTTAGTGCAATTAAGCATGATCAAAATAAAAAATTAGCATAAAAGCACAATGAGAAGCTATTGTTCCAAATGATGCAGTTACCTATAAACAATGGAGAGATGGTACAACTGATGTGATCCCTTGGGTGGTCAGACAAAAAGAGGCTGACTTTTAAGCTTAAACTTTCCCTCCTGATAATGAATGATCACATGATCTCTTACCATTGGTCAGTTTGGAACCACTTGTATGGAACCAGTTACCTAGCAACAGCCTAACTAGGGGCCTGCTTGATTATTGACCACAACAATTATCTCCCTTAGAGCATTCTAATTAGTAAAAGGATAGTAAATACTGGCACCTCTAGGGACTAAAATCCTGGCCATTACACTTAAAAGAACGATCATCTAGCAGCGTGGAAACAAAAACTTCATACGGTTTAAGATTCACTGTCTCTGAATAACTGGCTTTACAAAAACTTGGTATTTCTTAGTCAAAACCCAAGTTACCTAAAAATTGAAAATGAAAGTCAATATTTTTTGCTGCAATGTGATAATTATCATTCTCTTGAGTGAATTGATGACTTTTTAGTAAATAACCCAATAGCAAAAGTTAATCGTTAAAGCAGTATGAACCTTCAAAATCACAAAATTATCAAATATCGAATTTAAAGAAAACTGCACAAAAACATTAATTGGTCACTGTCAAAGATAATGGCTTATCTAAAGTAAGGAGAAGTATTTGATCAACAAGTTCAACTTAAAGAATCTCAAATTTACTCACCAATGTTAAGATTGGAGGCGTTTTATCAATTTTTGATGAAAAAAGCACTGAAAATTCAATGTTTCGCTATCCTCTTATCATGCATGATAAAAAGGGCTTTTGTGTATAAATGTCAACTAACGACCAGAAATGTTATTTTGATTCATAACATCAAAAGTTTAATGTGTAGTTTTTCCCCTATGATAATAGTTATATTTGGCAAAATTTCAGTAGTCTCACAGTTTTTCTCATATTTTCATTATTTTTGCACACTAGTGATTTTTAGTTCAATTAATAGTCAATAACAAAGCAATTATTATATCTGGAGTGGTCAATACATACAATTAATCCAAATAGTCCAAAAGCACCCAAATTCATTTTTATGTCCCCCGAAATTTATTTCGGGAGACATAATGTTTTCACCTCTGTCCGTCATTCCGTGATTCCGTCATTCCGAAATGCTTTCTTTTCCGGGCCGTATCTCAAAAACCGTTCAATATTTTTTCACGAAACATGGTATGTGCTTAGACCTAGTGATGGAGTGGTGCCTTTTGCTATTTTGGTTATTCTGAATTTTTCATTTTTTCTGGTTTTCATGGAAACAATTTGAACTTAGTGCATATTGGGGGATGCTTTCGTTTCCGGACCATATCTCCAAAACCGTTCAATATTTTTTAACGGAACTTGGTATGTGGTTAGATCTAGTACTGGAGTGGTGCCTTTTGCTATTTTGATTATTCTGAATTTTTTATTTTTTCTGGTTTCCATGGAAACAATTTGAACTTAGTGCATATTGGGGGATGCTTTCGTTTCCGGACCATATCTCCAAAACCGTTCAATATTTTTTCACGAAACTTGGTATGTGGTTAGTTCTAGTACTGGAGTGGTGCCTTTTGCTATTTTGGTTATTCTGAATTTTTTATTTTTTCTAGTTTCCATGGAAACAATTTGAACTTAGTGCATATTGGGGGATGCTTTCTTTTCCGGACCATATCTTCAAAACTGTTCAATATTTTTTAACGAAACTTGGTATGTCGTTAGTTCTAGTACTGGAGTGGTGTATTTTGCTATTTTGGTTATTCTGAATTTTTTATTTTTTCTGGTTTCCATGGAAACATTTTGAACTTAGTGCATATTGGGGGATGCTTTCGTTTCCGGACCATTATATCTTCAAAACTGTTCAATATATTTTAATGAAACTTGGTATGTTGTTAGTTCTAGTACTGGAGTGGTGCCTTTTGCTATTTTGGTTATTCTGAATTTTTTATTTTTTCTGGTTTCCATGGAAACAATTTGAACTTAGTGCATATTGGGGGATGCTTTCGTTTCCGGACCATATCTTCAAAACTGTTCAATATTTTTTAACGAAACTTGGTATGTGGTTAGTTCTAGTACTGGAGTGGTGCCTTTTGCTGTTTTGGTTATTCTGAATTTTTTATTTTTTCTGGTTTCCATGGAAACATTTTGAACTTAGTGCATATTGGGGGATGCTTTCGTTTCCGGACCATTATATCTTCAAAACTGTTCAATATATTTTAATGAAACTTGGTATGTGGTTAGTTCTAGTACTGGAGTGGTGCCTTTTGCTATTTTGGTTATTCTGAATTTTTATTTTTTCTGGTTTCCATGGAAACATTTTGAACTTAGTGCATATTGGGGGATGCTTTCGTTTCCGGACCATTATATCTTCAAAACTGTTCAATATATTTTAATGAAACTTGGTATGTGGTTAGTTCTAGTACTGGAGTGGTGCCTTTTGCTATTTTGGTTATTCTGAATTTTGATTTTTTTTCTGGTCTTTAAAGAAACAAGTTGAACTAGGTGTATATGGGGGGTAGGGTCTGTTTCCGTACTTAAGCTTAAAAACTATTCAAAATATTTTTACTAGACTTGATATGTGGTTAGAACTACTAGAGGAGTTGTGCCTTTTGCTACTTTGGTTATTCTCAATTGTTATTTTTCTGGTTTCCATGGAAACAATATGAAATTTGTACATAATGGGGGTAGGGTCACTTTCGGATTAAATGTTAGCGGGGGACATCACAGTGCATCACATGCACAGATTTCTAGTTCAAAATAGGGGGTGCTTAATTAAGTTCTTTGTGTATATGAAGACAAGATGAAGCATAATAGGTTAAATATCCCTTTGATGAATGTGTGTCATGCATTCACGAAAGTTGTGTTGGAAATATTTTAGAACATCTGTCCAAGCAATTGTATTTTATTGCCTTTTGTTTTCCATTTTATGAAACAAGGTGAATATTACATTTATTACTATATTTGTCATTAAAAGTTTACATTACTCGACAAACAAAACAATCCACTCAATATCATAATCTCTATAGAAATAACTGAAATAGGTCTAATGAAAATCTTTCATTTTATTGCTTAAAGACCATATGTATATAAAGTAGAATAACGCTACAATGCAAACACTCATCTTGACATATCACACCTTCACCGGGATCCATCTTCATCATATGTTCATATTTTAGCATATCGTTTCTTGTGAAATACCACATTATTACATTTACAATTTCTCAAAATAAACATCACATCACAGAAAAACAGATTGCTAAAGATTAAACAATATGATATACAACCAACACATACCAGTGAAGGTTATGAGGTGTTGGAGTAATGAGCTAAGGGTTAACAGTGAATGAGGGTTTAGGTGTTTGAGTAATGAGCTAAGGGTTAACGGTGAGTGAGGGTTTTGAGTTGTTGGAGTAATGAGCTAAAGGTTAACGATGAGTGAGGGTTTTGAGGTGTAGGAGTACTTGGCTAAGGGTTAACGGTGAGTGAGGGTTATGAGGTGTTGGAGCAATGGGCTAAGGGTTAACGGTGAGTGAGGGTTTATGAGGTGTTGGAGTAATGAGCTAAGGGTTAACAGTGAGTGAGGGTTATGAGGTGTTGGAGTAATGAGCTAAGGGTTAACAGTGAGTGAGGGTTATGAGGTGTTGGAGTAATGAGCTAAAGGTCAACGGTGAGTGAGGGTTATGAGGTGTTGGAGTAATGAGCTAAGGGTTAACGGTGAGTGAGGGTTATGAGGTGTTGGAGCAATGGGCTAAGGGTTAACGGTGGGTGAGGGTTATGCGGTGTTGGAGCAATGGGCTAAGGGTTAACGGTGAGTGAGGGTTATGAGGTGTTGGAGTAATGAGCTAAGGGTTAACGGTGAGTGAGGGTTATGAGGTGTTGGAGTAATGAGCTAAGGGTTAACGGTGAGTGAGGGTTATGAGGTGTTGGAGCAATGGGCTAAGGGTTAACGGTGAGTGAGGGTTATGAGGTGTTGGAGCAATGGGCTAAGGGTTAACGGTGAGTGAGGGTTATGCGGTGTTGGAGCAATGGGCTAAGGGTTAACGGTGAGTGAGGGTTATGCGGTGTTGGAGTAATGGGCTAAGGGTTAACGGTGAGTGAGGGTTATGAGGTGTTGGAGCAATGGGCTAAGGGTTAACGGTGAGTGAGGGTTATGAGGTGTTGGAGCAATGGGCTAAGGGTTAACGGTGAGTGAGGGTTATGCGGTGTTGGAGCAATGGGCTAAGGGTTAACGGTGAGTGAGGGTTATGCGGTGTTGGAGCAATGGGCTAAGGGTTAACGGTGAGTGAGGGTTATGCGGTGTTGGAGCAATGGGCTAAGGGTTAACGGTGAGTGAGGGTTTTGAGGTGTAGGAGTACTTGGCTAAGGGTTAACGGTGAGTGAGGGTTATGCGGTGTTGGAGCAATGGGCTAAGGGTTAACGGTGAGTGAGGGTTATGAGGTGTTGGAGCAATGGGCTAAGGGTTAACGGTGAATGAGGGTTATGAGGTGTTGGAGTAATTGGCTAAGTGTTAACGGTGGATGCGGGTTATGAGGTGTTGGAGTAATGAGCTAAGGGTTAACGGTGAGTCAGGGTTATGAGGTGTTGGAGCAATGAGCTAAGGGTTAACGGTGAGTGAGGGTTATGAGGTGTTGGAGTAATGAGCTAAGGGTTAACGGTGGGTGAGGGTTATGAGGTGTTGGAGCAATGGGCTAAGGGTTAACGGTGAGTGAGGGTTATGCGGTGTTGGAGCAATGGGCTAAGGGTTAACAGTGAGTGAGGGTTATGCGGTGTTGGAGCAATGGGCTAAGGGTTAACGGTGAGTGAGGGTTATGCGGTGTTGGAGTAATGAGCTAAGGGTTAACAGTGAGTGAGGGTTATGAGGTGTTGGAGTAATGAGCTAAGGGTTAACGGTGGGTGAGGGTTATGAGGTGTTGGAATAATGAGCTAAGGGTTAACGGTGGGTGAGGGTTATGAGGTGTTGGAGTAATGAGCTAAGGGTTAACGGTGGGTGAGGGTTATGAGGTGTTGGAGTAATGAGCTAAGGGTTAACGGTGGGTGAGGGTTATGAGGTGTTTGAGTAATGAGCTAAGGGTTAACGGTGGGTGAGGGTTATGAGGTGTTTGAGTAATAACCTTAGGCTGAAAGTAAAGAAGGAGGAGCTTTCAACAGTTACGTTATGCAAATGTAAAGATACCCAGCTTACTGGATGTTGAACGTATGTGTGTTTCCGGTTTAACTTTTGCGGTATGCTTGATATCACTGACTGATAAAAACTGCCCTTTTGTCAACTGTGCGGACTGCGGAATACAATACTCGATTAATGTTGTGTTTAATCTTACCGAAAAGGTATCTGATCAACTATATGCATCGTTCAAAGAAAGAACGAGTTTCTGTTTTCATCTTTCGTGAAATATATCGTTAACTTTAATCATACCAGATTTTATTTGTCTGAGAACTTGTTAATTCTGTATCAGAGTTCGTCTAACAAATGATGAGTCCCTGAGGGAGGACCACACTGGAGCTGGAGGGAGGGAGCGGGATGAAGAGACAAGGACAGATAGAAGTATGATACACTGGGGCAAGGTCTTCTGATGTTTCTATACGAGGCGAAAACTGGGACAATGTTCTCTTCTAAGTCTACAGAAGCCTTGTATACCTAGAACCTCTGTGAGATTGAGGGAGGGGAAGAAGGGGGAGAGACACCAGGGACAATGTCTTCTCGTGATTCTACAGAAGCGGTAGACAACAAACGGCCATGTGCAGACGACAGTCAAATACAAGCTGTAAACACAGAAGAAAGGATCCAGAGGTACACTGCTGATATCACATCCGTTATAAGTAGATTAGGAAACAATGAACCCGAGGGGTATGTATGGTATAAACTGATTAATGAGATCGTTTGAACGTGTTTTAACTAATGATAGACATCCACGTTTGTCAAGTTTGAAAGTAGATGTCATGGGGTATCGCGTACCGATCAGGGATATTTGCTTTCATGTTTCAACGGTTGTTTCAACTTCAGTATGACGTTGATTCATTTAGAAAAGTAGACAATTCTTGCTATCGTATTTCAAGACCATTCATTGCTGTAACTTAAAGAGACACAGACTATGTTGATGGGATCACATATGTCAAATTTTGATATCGATGTTATCACATCGGGAACCACTAACTGTTACTGAAAATAACAAGTTAAAGGGCAATCAGTACATTAGAGCGAAAGTAGGGCCATTCAAAGTTGGGATTTTGATCGAAAACAGGACAATGTGGCTCGAGTGGCACGCAAATTCGCCAAACGTAAATTTGAAACCTTGTCATAAGCTGACAGGAAGATATGTTTGATTCGATAGTGTTTATTAGGTATTGTAACTAATAGGTGGATTAATTGGATGCATAATTTCGAATATTAAACATATTTGAGATGTTTTCTTGATTTTTCCAAAAAATAAAGCATTTTAGAGATATTATGCATAAATGGATATATTTGCAAGTCCAGTGATGAGATATGAACTTCAATCTGCATATTAGATGTTTTGAAGTTTATCAAAACCAAATAAAATTTTAAGAAAGATTCTCTGTGTCACTTAAATTACTCAAATGTTAAGATTGCAATTGTGATATGATATTTCGAAAATTCATTATATCATTATTTCTCTTTACTCATTATGGTGCAACAGACTTGAGCCAACAAATGAGATAGAGATGCTACTCGCGACAGTTTAGTAACAAACATTGCTAAGTTATACTCGATGTTAATGGTTAAAATATTTTCCAAGCAACACTTTCAATTACTCACTCACCATACCATCTCTCTGTATACTGTATCTTCTCGGAATACTGTACTGTGTTATGTTTTGACTGACAACATTTATGATCACAAGTATATTAGTAACTTATCATACGTTAACCAACCAACTAGCGACTGAGGTCTTAGTGTGTTTTCACCCTCAGAACCTCAGCAGCTCCTTCTTTAAACCTGACGGGTGTAACTGGAGGAGCTGTAGGCACTTCCTACATGGCTGGAGTCGTCCATGGGGGGATGGGCAACACATCGAACACGCTGATTGGTAAGTTCTTGATAGATAAAGGGTCAGCTGAGCAAATCATATAAAGATCACCCATGAAAGCTAAGAGAAAACTTTCACTTTTCATAGTGACCTGTGACAGAAGTTCTTGTGACACGGAAATGGTTTCATGACACTCAGGTATAAAACGCAAATCACCAGAAAGAAGTTTTCTTTACTGATAAAGACACAAGAATTTCCCTTCACAACATGTTAACACTTAGAACACTATCGGGTAACCAAAAGAGGCTGTGTATCAATTCTGTCTGTAACTCCAACTAGATCTTTATGAATCGTGAATTCTCTCACGCAGTACACGACTGGTTACTTCCATACACAGGGGTTCAAATCTCGGATAATAAAGTTAAAATCTTAAGACACTCTTTGCACTCATACATCGTTTTCATATGTGAAAAAGTCCATGTTTTTATATTTCATTTTGTCCCCCGCCGCAACGCGGAACGAATGAATTCAGCTGGGGTGGTGGTATTAAAATGGGTACCATCCGTCCGTCCATTACGCTTTGTGTCCGGCTCATGACTCTGTAACTAATAAATTCAAATTCGTAGTGGAAATGAAGATACAATTAAAAGTGACATGAGTAACAATTTTGAGTTAATCGTCATAAAATATTAGAATTTTGGAGAAAAAATTGTAAATTTACCCTGTCCGGCTCACAACTTTTTAAGTAATCATCACATTTTGATCAAATTTGATACTGAGATACATACTTATATAAAGGTGTGTCATGAAGAACAAATTTGAAGATACTTTTGTAAAATTTTGACTTTTTGGGCAAAAAATTAAGACTCTGTTAGAAAACCATTACAAGTCCTTTCCGGCTCACAACTTCTTAACTCATCATCACATTTGACATTTTGGGTGAAAAGTAAGGACCTTGTTAAATACAAACTCGAGCCCAAACTGGCGGGGATATAGCGCGACCATGTAAGCTGCTTGTTTATACCAATTTTTATTGATGACGTTAATAAACCTTCGTTGCGGGGCATATTAAGAAGAACAAGTTTTACTGTAGTGTTGTTGACCATTGAACACCAAGTCGGTTATGTGTAATTATGTGTAACTAATCATGATGCTGAATATATAAGAGATTTATCAAATCTTCTTCCTAATCATTAACCATATATCCTACAAAGGTCTCGTTAAAACTTAGATGATAAAGCAGTTTTGTAATTTGAAAATAAAGTATTGTTAAAAAGTAATAAACAACCTTGTTCATTGTTGATAGCTGTTATTGTTATTTTGCAGTGACGATACCTGACCACCTATATGATCTGTTGGGTAAGTCTTTTAAAAGTTACTTTTTTCAAAGAGCTGAACACAAACATTCTTGTGATCGCCTCTTGACCATTACCAAACTAGTACAAATTATTTAACTTTAATTCATTCAAGCCACTTACCAAATACTTAATCACAAATGTTTTGGCTTCATTCAAGATCATCAAGACATGTGATGATGAGATCACATGCTAACAAACATACACTGGTATTTCAGGATGTTGATATTTCAGATGGTTGTTGGAAATATCTATTACACCGTTATAACTGCATTATGAACACTATTAAAACCGTATTTATATTTATTGTTACGTGTTAAATCTAAACAGTTCTTATTCATCATTCATGTGTTGCTTGTTTCTTTAATCGATGTTTGACTGTTATCAAATATAGATACTTTTCAAATATATACTTTATAGAGAGAACGAAGGAGGAAACGGAGTGCATGACGTCAGGGATGGTTCGAGTGTCTGCTGTGGACGATGTCCTTAACAAGATGAAAGTTCAGCGATGGGTCACAATAACAGGGAATGCTGGGGATGGCAAGACGACACTCGGATATCTCGTGCTTAAAGAGTTGCAGAAGGATGTCCGTATCTTCACTGTCTACAAACCTGAGGAGTATGATCAGATAGCGACGATTAAAGACGATAAGGTCATTATGTTTGATGATAGATTTGGTGCCTTTCTTGCTGATCATCAGTTGATAAAGAACTGGTTTGATGTCATACAGAAAATCTTAAAAGTTATTGAAGGACAAAATCAAAAAATCAAAGTAATCTTCATCAGTCGGAAAAATGTTGTAAATGAATCTAAGGTTTATCTTGGACGTCTTACAGATTCAATTTTCAACAGGAAGTGTGTTATTGACCTGAGTAAAAGAAAATTAACTGTCGAAAGACTGAAGATCCTGGAATATCATCTTGGACATGAGAACGTGACTGTTGATCCGGAAATAATAGCAAGAGTTTGCAATAGGGAAGTCGCACATGGCTTCCCCTATTGTTGCAAAATGTTTTCAAAGCTTAAATCTAATGGATATGATGTCCCCATCGAGGAATTTTTTGAATCCCCTTTAAAGTTTCTGGACATGACCACCAAAGTTCTTTACAATGAAACCTGCAGAAATCTCTTCCAGCTAATGATAAAAAATGATGGGAAACTGAATGTTCATAACATTGAAGATGTAGTTGAAAGACAAGCTCTACTTAGAGTAGAAAAGGAGCAAGAAGGCAGCTATATCACTGTATGGAGGAATGGAATCTGTCAGTTTGCTCATCCATCAGTGTATGAGAGTGTACTGAATGTCATCAATGACATTGACCCTCTATACTGTGTTCAATATGCAACTCTTTCTGTTATACGACAGAAGATGATCATCTCAACATCTGAAGAAGAAGACAGCACCAGAGCTCCGTGTTACATCATCGTGAAGCCAATTCCTGCTGTAATGAAGGTTTTAGCTGAGAGGTTCCGAGAAGAGCTACTCAAGGGAGACTACTCTGTGTTCAAGCACAGACTTTGTCAGAGTAGAGAGTTCTGTGAAGCTCTTGTCTTCTCTTGTGTAAACAGTAAGGAACAGAAGGTAAAAAGTAAAACAGCTGCATTATTCTTCACTTTCTTATCAATGCTGATATCTAAATTAAATTATAATTCTTTAATGACGTAGGCAAAATGAATATGTGGAATGTTTGGCAAATATACCTCTTTCAAATGAAAACTGTATTATATTTCAATTGAACTTAATTATTCAATGAAATCTGAAGTTATATTTTCCATAATAAAGATGATAATATATGGTAAATTGACAAATTTGTCACACATGTGAACATTGAATTTGACATTGGCAAGGTGTTGATTTATTAGATAATTATCAACAAATGAGATTTTGCCTATTTCTTCAGGATAATCAAATTTCTGTTCACAACAGTTCATCAACCGACCAGGAGAGGATGGACAAACCATGCTGTGGACAGCTCTGAATAGTGGCAACATGGTTGCTGTGCAGACTCTGGTGAGGGAGGCTAGGGCTGATGTGGAGATACGGGATGAGAGAGGGAGGACAACCCTGCAGTATCTCTGTCAGCTCGAGACTAGTCCTGCTTTTTCTGCTTCTGGTGGTGATGATGATGATGATGATGATGAGAGATGGAGGACACTCCTGCAGTTTGATGATGATGATGATGATGAGGATGATGATGATGATAAGAGAGGGAGGACACTCCTGCAGAATAGTCCTGCTGCTGCTTCTGCTCCTGGTGATGATCAGCGACATCACCGTCACATGGAAACTATACGAGTGATCATCACTGAAGGAAGAGGAGACGTCAATATCCACGACCAGTATGGACAGACACCTCTTCACTATATCTGTCAGCTCAAAACTAACACAGATGATCAACATAGTGTCCACATGGAAACTGTACGAGTGATCATCATTGGTGGAAGAGGAGACTTTAATGAACCGGATCAATTTGGACAGACACCTCTTCTCTGTCTTTTTAAATGTCAGACATTATCTTGTGAAGAGATTAAGTGGATCATCACTGACGCTAAATGTGATCTAAACAAATATGAACACAAAACAACCCAACTGCACTATCTCTGTGCATTCTCAGGCCTTCAATTGGACACTGTAGATCTCGTGATCAATGAAGGGAAAGGAGACTTCAATACAGGTGACGAACATGGCACTTCACCACTCCATTACCTGAGTAGAAATGAAACTGTTCAATTTGATGTAGTCCTACGAATTGTTGACACAGCAAGGGGAGACATCAACAAGCAAGATGAGAATGGAGTAACACCGCTCCATGTACTTTGCAATGGATCACTTCAGGTGAAGGATGTTTTAACATTGATCAAAGAGGGAGACAAGGCCGACATGTACGGAAACACTCCACTCCACTTCCTGTGTAGGAGGCGAGGAATCAGTGATGAAGAAATGCAACAGCTGAAGCAGCTCTCTGAATCAAACATGAAGAAACAAAACAACCTCGGAAACACACCCCTTGACTACCTCAATGATCAAAGTAATAATCCCTTGTGAAACGTATGATTAGACCATTTTCCCCCCAAAAACCTAAAACCATTAGTGTCAGTATATAAATAGTCGAAAAGTATGAAGTAACATTTTGTAAAACATTTTTACTATTCTTACCTCAAATTGTAAGCAATTCTCAGTAATTGCAAAGTTCAAAATTCTGTTTTAGAATAGGAATAATTTACAAACAAAAAGTGGTATTCATTTATATTTTACAATTATCCAAATATTTCCAACAATTTTGATTATAAAGTGTCAAATCAATCAATAACGTTTGAAAGTTTATATTGTTACGAGTGGCGAACCAACCATTACAAAGAACGGGTAAGACACAAGAAGTAAAGTATATACAGATTTAATTACAAATAAAACATGGAATATAAATACAAATGGTTTGGCAGTCTAACAAAATATCACAGCACAGTAGCAAATATCAATAAAGCTTACTTTTTCACAGTCCATGAATTACAGTCCCGAGAATAATATGCACAGTAAAATTCACAGTCCATGAATTACAGTCCCGAGAATAATATGCACAGTAAAATTCACAGTCCATGAATTACAGTCCCGAGAATAATATGCCCAGTAAAATTCACAGTCCATGAATTACAGTCCCGAGAATAATATGCACAGTAAAATTCACAGTCCATGAATTACAGTCCCGAGAATAATATGCACAGTAAAATTCACAGTCCATGAATTACAGTCCCGAGAATAATATGCCCAGTAAAATTCACAGTCCATGAATTACAGTCCCGAGAATAATATGCACAGTAAAATTCACAGTCCATGAATTACAGTCCCGAGAATAATATGCACAGTAAAATTCACAGTCCATGAATTACAGTCCCGAGAATAATATGCACAGTAAAATTCACAGTCCATGAATTACAGTCCCGAGAATAATATGCACACTAAAATTCACAGTCCATGAATTACAGTCCCGAGAATAATATGCACAGTAAAATTCACAGTCCATGAATTACAGTCCCGAGAATAATATGCACAGTAAAATTCACAGTCCATGAATTACAGTCCCGAGAATAATATGCACAGTACAATTCACAGTCCATGAATTACAGTCCCGAGAATAATATGCACAGTAAAATTCACAGTCCATGAATTACAGTCCAGAGAATAATATGCACAGTAAAATTCACAGTCCATGAATTACAGTCCCGAGAATGATATGCACAGTAAAATTCACAGTCCATGAATTACAGTCCCGAGAATAATATGCAATAATATGCACAGTAAAATTCACAGTCCATGAATTACAGTCCAGAGAATAATATGCACAGTAAAATTCACAGTCCATGAATTACAGTCCCGAGAATAATATGCACAGTAAAATTCACAGTCCATGAATTACAGTCCCGAGAATAATATGCACAGTAAAATTCACAGTCCATGAATTACAGTCCCGAGAATAATATGCACAGTAAAATTCACAATCCATGAATTACAGTCCCGAGAATAATATGCACAGTAAAATTCACAGTCCATGAATTACAGTCCAGAGAATAATATGCACAGTAAAATTCACAGTCCATGAATTACAGTCCAGAGAATAACATGCACAGTAAAATTCACAGTCCATGAATTACAGTCCAGAGAATAATATGCACAGTAAAATTCACAGTCCATGAATTACAGTCCCGAGAATAATATGCACAGTAAAATTCACAGTCCATGAATTACAGTCCAGAGAATAACATGCACAGTAAAATTCACAGTCCATGAATTACAGTCCCGAGAATGATATGCACAGTAAAATTCACAGTCCATGAATTACAGTCCAGAGAATAACATGCACAGTAAAATTCACAGTCCATGAATTACAGTCCAGAGAATAATATGCACAGTAAAATTCACAGTCCATGAATTACAGTCCAGAGAATAATATGCACAGTAAAATTCACAGTCCATGAATTACAGTCCAGAGAATAATATGCACAGTAAAATCCAACAGCCGACATGGCTAGAATAATCCAATAGGAAAGGAGCCGACATTGCTAAAGTCCCGACATGGGAAAACACTTTCAAAGTCACTATGTGATCATATGTATTGTAACTTAGACTCAATTATAACCTAGAAAATATAGCCGCAAAGCGGCGACAACAGGATTCAGCGCATCAACAGCATGCTTAGTACAAAGATAAACATGTCAGGAGTCATTCCTGAAAGTTTCATGACTTTCTGCCAATGGATAAAGTTCCTAGAGCGTTTTTAGAAAGTCATCAATCAAATAAATCTCTAACTGAATGGGCCTTTTACAGTGATTCACGAACAGCTGTTCAGACATATTTACAGAGTGTTCAGCACAAAAATAAACATGTCAGGTGTCCGTCCTGAAAGTATCATGACTTTTTGTTAATGCATAAAGTTCAAAGAGCCTTTTTAGAAAATCATCAATCAAGCAAATCTCTAACTGAATGGGCCTTTAGAAGAGATTTTACAGCGCTTCTTTGTATTTCACTGTATTTTTGTCAGCGACTGACTGTTATAAAATGCACCTTGAATTGTCACTATTGGAAACATTTAACCTATATTACCTGTCTGTAGTGCCAGTGAATGACTGCTGTGAGTATATGAAGCAAGTAACCTGCATTTCCTGTCTGCAAGGCCAGTGAATGACTGCTTGCATAGTGTCTATTTATAGCCTCATTACATTCTCGCCTGCCCCCTGAAGTTAACGCTCTGCACAGAGAATACTCTGCAGACAATGCAAAACTTACAAACAATGATTTCCCCAAAACGTTCTGTATTTACAGGTTTGCTGTGATTGACTTTTCTGTATAGAATTTCATTGCGCTTCTCTTGGTACACGTTTTATTTATCTTAAGTGCATTTTTGCAGTTTGACCCCATGTTAGGGAAATGCTTCCTACCGACCGGAAACGACTGTTCGCGAGCGAGTTTATTCTGTTATTTGAAAGACCTTGGTAGTGTCTAACTCTCATGCAAAAATCATAAACTTCTATGGTCTGGGTTTTAAGTTATCTGCCCTTGAAGTTTGCGATTTTTAGATTTCGGTCATCTTTGAGAGGTCACAGCCAAAAAAGTATTAACGTTAGGAATTTTTCGAATGCAAATTCAGAACTACAATGCTTCAGCTACATTGAGTGTAAATTTCAGCTCTCTGGTGCAAGTATTTTCAGAGAAGAAGATTCTCAAAGGTGCATGGGGTCCGGAAATTCTGAAAAGTTGAAAAATCCAATATGGCGGCCAAACCACGTGACCTACGATTTCGTCCTGATTACCTTTTTTGTGAAGAATTTTATTGCGCATCTTTTTAAAAAAAATTAAGTCTCTAACTGCATTTTGAAAAAAAAGCCCATGTTAATTTTTCGATTTTGGAATTGAACAGTACCTTTAATGCGACCTCCGATTTGAAATAACGAAACGTCATGATCTAAGTCTTAGTAAGGGCTATCAACTTGCAAAGTTTCGCTGTAATAGCTTCAGCCGTTTTTGCTGTATAGATGGGACAAAATCGGTGGAATAAAATAATAAAACACGCCAATAACAATAAGGATTCAGCCTGAAAGGCTGAATCCTTAATTAGGCTATCTTAAGGTGTTTCAAGGCTTGTAGTTAATTGCGTTATGTAAGAGTAAGCTGGCTAGGGACATTCATTGAAAGGTAATGTGTAAGCTGGTTAAATTGACTGCTTTGGCTGTAATTGAGTTTAGTACAAGCTAGATGTAGAAGGTAAAATATGTACTGAATGAGTGCATGGGAATGTATGAATTTATAGTAAATGCAAGTGGATGGATATTGAAAATGATAAATATATGATACATACCTGATACTCACAAATTCTAAAATTCTTAAAGGGGCAGTAGCACGTTTTTAAAAAAAAAATTATATGTTAACCTTTTCACTGATAATTGTACATTAATGCTAAATCGATCATTGTTGTGTCAAAATCTCACTACACAAACCAAGCATCCATAGTTGAGAACAAATTAAAGTGAAATCTTCAATTCATTTTATGTAGGAATAATGGATAGCATGGTTTAACTTTCATTTTATATTTGTTTTATTACTGCTTATTACTGTCTTTTAATTAAAACCATTTGTTTTTATTTTCCAACACCTTACTGCCCCTATAAACACAACAATATTTCTCAATTTCTCAATTTTGCAGATAACAGTCTACCCTGGACAGACGGTATAATAGCCAGATCTGCTGCTGACCTGGTGCTGTGTAGGGTGAAACATGGGGACACGTCGACCATTGTCCTAGGTAAAAAAAGCAATTGCTATTTTGAAGGCGGATTCCCTACCACACTGAGACACAAGTTGGGAAACGTGGTGTAACCATAGCAAGATACAATATTTATGATTTGTTTAAGCACCAGTATAATTGGGTACCTGGTTTTGAATTGATGACATTTGACATATAATCACAAAGCACTTAAGGGGCTGCTTGTTTCACTGTGGTGTATCTTAAAGGGTGGTGGACATTACAGATCGAGAAAGTATACCTTCAGTGTCTAGAGGCTCTGATTCCGCTGCCAATTTTATATGCTAGGCACTGTCCGTACCAATAGTAGTCTAAGTATATGTCAAACATTTCAAGCAAAAATTTTCTTACAAAATACATGGAGCGTTGTTCTCCATTGTCATCTTGTTTGTGTAGCAGCGTTAGACTGGGTAGCGTAGTGAAGGAACCACAAAGCCGCTGGGGTGTGAGTTGTACATGGACTTTATTCCAATGTATGCATAATTAAGAGAGAGAGAGAGAGAGTCTGAAACACAGTAAAATAACAATATAAGTTTACAGTCAAAAGGTGAGATATATCACATCACATGTTATGATAAATTAGTTAAACAGTACTTGCACATGTAATGAATATGCAATAAGTATATACATATGAATTAATCCTGTCATTGGCATGATAATTAATGAGCATATGTTTATTGTTACACATAGATAGGCATACACATACATAGAGGATAATTTATAGTTGCCAACATATTACTATGACAACAGTATAATGATATATACACATTTACATTATACACATCGGTAAATAATACATATGGGTAATACATATGTATGAACTCTATTACACGAGATAAATGGTAATGATAATTACATAACACATGTAGTATTCTATGATATAGACATTATGTAAATACATTTAGACAACATGACAACGCCGATGATAACATGTTACATACCAGGTTGGTATGACCTGTACTCGACCGCATACACAGCCATAGGGTATGGTCGTTGTCTACATCATCTGCAGAAATAATAAAATGACTATGCAGATGATACTATTTAAAACAATGGTTTAAAAGAGTAAATACGGTAAAAGCTACATACAACCATATCCATTCACACTTACCCACATCATTCACACATACACACACATTTGCTTATGATGATATTAGTATGTAACTAAACTAAATACGTACTTAACCTTAACTGTAATGAATTATTAGCATAAATACGGTATTACTATGAGAGTAGAATAAGATAATTCTTAAGCAATCTCACTGTACTGTGAGGTAATTATTAAACCTATCACTAATAATATAGCTCACTGTACTGTGAACTGTGAAACAGAAGTAAAAGTAATTAATAGCCTGAATTAATGTGATAAATATTACATTTAATGGAATAATGAATGAACCTACATAACTCACTATATTGAGAGTTATGACCTTAAGCAATAAAACTATAAGAACTCACTATACTGTGAGTTATCAAAACATACAATATTTTTACATGATATATACATACAACTGATGAAATTAACCATACTCTAAATTATAGCCGATAAACTACCAACTACAAAATACATATAAACACAACACCAAATATATACACAAGACCAAAGATTACTAACCTTGTCCTTAAAAGAATAAACACATCCAGATCGCCATGATCTCGATCCTAAAGAATATCTCTCCAAGAATACACAAATCACATGATCCAATGACTTGACGGACAAAAACAGCATAATAGACTGATCAAGAGATATACAAGATCTAACCCTTTAAAGATAATACTATGCTTGGGTGAACCTAGAACAATAGGAGTTACAGGGGCTAAGCATGGGACGCACGGGTAGAGATTGCAGTGAGAAAAGCATGCAGTGAAAGTTAGTAATGCTGACCTAAGATTAAATTGAAGTTTAGTGAGCTATGGTGGTAATATAAAATGTTAAATATAAAATAATGATTAAAATAGTTTAGCTTAGTTTATCTAATGAGAATGTAATTCTCATCAATACAAAACAAACTAATATATTTACTACACATGTTTATTTACAAAATACCATACAATTCAAAGTTGACTCTGCCACATTTGTTGATGTCTCCTTTTGTTGTGTTGGTGATGTGAAGCTTGACATTAAGTATTACTTAAAAGTGGTATGACTATGAGCTGATAAATGAGAATTTCTGAAAACCAAAACTGTTGGTAATTGAGGTTCATTGTGATTGAAAGTTAAAGAACTTCATGCCTTTGATATGGATGGTAACGGAATTAATAAGTTGAAATTTTAAGATATGATTTATGTCAAATAATTAAAAGCTAAAAATAACTTCACCTGTGAAAATGTAGTCTAAGGTTTCCAATCATTCAATTATCTTATTTGGAATTTTAAGAACATTTGTATTAACAACTGTACAATGAACTAATATTTCATATAATTAGATTTTATCAAACTATTGACCACCTCAATATTTACTTCAAACTCTCAACTTTATTTTAAATTATGTAAGTATGAGCTTAAATGATTAATATAGAAGGTTTGAAGTGAAGATGATTTGTCTAATTGTTCTTTGTTTATTTAAACAATGTGGGGAATCAGTGGGATTTTAAAATTTTAGAATTTGACAAACATCAATTACTATACTAAAATTCAATCTACATGTAGAGAATTATTTGAATTTTACACTTTGATAAATATTTATTTAATGATGATAATTAAATTCACTCATTTCCCAATTCAATATTGACAGTTATAAACAATATGATATAATTTTTTAAATACACTATGATAAAATGTTTATAAAGGGGCCCAGCTATATATGTCATGTTCCCTGGCTTTGTATTCAATAGGAGCGGCTTTATATTCAATAGGAGCGGCTTTGTATTCAATAGGAGCGGCTTTGTATTCAATAGGAGCGGCTTTGTATTCAATAGGAGCGGCTGTGTATTCAATAGGAGCGGCTTTGTATTCAATAGGAGCCTATGTGTAAGTCTAGGTCATCATTCAGGAATATACACACCATGAAATAAAAGGGTAAAACTATAAGTAAATAAATTAATATCATTAAGGTACCCCCATTTCTTTGAATATTTCATCGACTAGATTTGAATCTAAGATGACTGTAACTCGTAACTCAGTCGTAAGCAGTCGTTACATTGTCTCCAACGAAGGATCGCCGTTAAGTATACAATAAGTTTAACGTTGTGTAACTCAAAGTAGTCCTCAAAGTCAGCACATTCCTTAAAAGGCAAGTTAGCGAGTATGTTAAATGTGTTCCCCTGGCCCCCCCTAAAATCATCCCCAGCTGGTCTTGTTCCTTATCTAAGTATGAAAACGGTGGTTTGTAAGAAACAGACGAAAGATCCATATCCATTACTGTTTGTGCGTGTGTGTGTGGGTGTATAACTGTATTTGTATTTTGATATCAAAAACAAAACAGTATGTCTAAACTCAAATGTGTCTTTGTTACCCTAATGCACTTTTAGTTATTATCACAATTGAATTATTGGCATTTTGGTGAAAAGCCAAGGAAAAACCCCATGTTTAAGCATGCAGTATTTCAGCCTAAAAAAAATAAAATCGTTTGTATTAAAATTCAATAAAATAACACTAGGGACAAGCGCTGTTTTAACTTGATGGCTTATCTAAAGTGTGAAGAAGAGTTTGATGATAAAACGGAACTCAAAGAATCTAAAAAATATTCACATTTAAAAGATTTAGGACTGAAAATCTAACGGCTAGATGGCCTCGTATAATTCATAATATCAGATATTTTAATGCATGAAGATCAGTTTTAAAATGTTGTTTACAATAAATGCATTTTTATATTGTGTAGTTTTATCTAATAATCTATAAAGGTAAACATAAGATACCTCCACTTTTTTTCTTAGTCAATAACCAGCACTTTTTATGTCCAAGTCGTTATTTCATTCAAATTTTTATTCATGGATTTTCTACACTGAAAGTCGATTATCGACGGATCGACATACGACCAATTTATCACAGCACACCAAGGTTATTATTTTCTTACCCGATATCATTTTGATACGTAAAAACGGGAATGAAAGACTATCATTTAAAAACACTCAGCCGGTAAAATACATTTTTTTTTACTCATACGCCATTCATGGTTTTTCTCACTTCTTCTTGACGGGCGACTGTTAGGGCGACTCTTAGTACCGGGGCTTGATTATGGTATTTATCTATTTTTATGCAGTAAGATGAAAAATTAACTTAAGCCCAGGGCTTAAAACGGAATTTAACCAAAAAATAAGAACAGATAAATAAAGTTTCAAAGTTGTTATCAAATTCAATTTATTATCAACTACTGGAAATGGCGATTTTGCAGAACACAAATATTTCTTTTTTTTAGTGAAAGATGATAATACATAGTAAACATTAAGGATTGCTTTCGACTTGATTGAGTTGAAAATGAATAATAAAACGAAATTAGATTTAGAATAATATCTGAAACTTTAGAATATTATCCTTGACACTTCAGGACACCGCCATAAACAATGTAAGTAAAATGGAAAACAATATACAAGGTTTGGCAACAATAAGATGTCCCGATACATACAGACGGTGAGACAAAGTTTCACAAAATTATATTTTATATACTTTCTGTCTTCAGTTAAATATATTTAGGTGGTTATTAATATCATATGGTAGAATATCAGCTTGAAACCCATAACAAAATATGCATATAAATCAGGGATAAGTATTGATCGGAAACTTTGACTCAGAGGAGAGTACTATAGAGGCGAAATAACTTGCTAACTTTGGTCCCTGGATTAAACTGGACACTGGAATTATTGATAGTTTCTCAGCTGACCAGTAAGGGACCATCCAGCGATAATCAGTGTATATTGTAACAAATGTTGTAAAACATGATGGGTGTAGGTGTTTTCGTAGGAGGAACCAGTTCGTAGGAGGATTTTTCGGTGATTTCGTAGGAGGATTGGACGGTGTTTTCGTAGAAGTAGATCTTTATGTAGAAGATTTGTTGATTACCGGCAATGTTTATTGTTGGCGTTTGCATTTATGAAAAACATTAAAGAGGTAAGTATATGGTTATACACTTAGTGGAAGCGACTGGAAGACGATGCGAGTTTATTTAGCAATTGATTTTACCGGATTATCGGTAATCCCTTGTTTAATAGTTTGAGTTGTTGTTTTAACAAATAAAGTAATTTGGTAAGTATGGTTCTATGAAAGCTGATATAATTGATCAAAGATTGGATTGGAAGATTAAGATCTCATCGGTGAAGATGAAAAAGGTAGGTCGCCGACAAAGCATTTGACAATCAAAACATCTCATTACATATAAACACATCTCATTACTTATCAACACTTAACATTACAATGATTAAAACATTGTTTCTTTTATAACAAAATTCATCCCTCCATAGTCGGCAACATATAAAGCTATTGTAAATTTATGTAATTGGGTTGCAATAGATCATAGATAACAAAATTGTCATCAAGAAAAATCATTTTCAAAGAAAAAAATGTTGAGGCATATAAAAGTGTATAGGCAAATATCTTGTATATCTTGCATTACCATAAAAGGAAATGTAAGTGTGGTCCGAGGGATGCGGAATTAATGATAATTATATGTAAGAGTATTTAAGGGCCAAAACCAACCAAAGCGAGGAGTGCGCGTTTGAGAATCTTTGTGAACACTTGAATGTGTATATATAAACGCAAATATATAATTGAGGACCAAACAGAGTTGTGTTCTTCTTGATGTTGTAACTTGTGAGAAGAGAGTGCTACTACCACTGACTATATCCCAGTATGAACTCCAAGTGACAAGGAAGGAGCAGCTTTCCCCTACTGTCATATTAACGGAAGATATACAGTTTTCATTAAAGAACACGTCTAGGTAGGTTTGCAAGGGTCCTATACTTGGCTACTATCAGTCTAGGTTACCATCAGACTAGTTTGAATCATCTAATTTTGTTGTTGAAACGATGAGTACACAAAATGTTTGTCTAAATTAGTGTCTATTTTCTGATAAATGTAGCAACATATATCGTAAACAATGATTAACACTGTTAAACAATTTTTTTTCTCTCTTTAAACTAGAGTTTTACCTGATCGGTTTATTTTCCCGTTTTTAGCTCACCTTTACAAAGTAAATGTGAGCTTATGTCATGGCGCTTCGTCCGTCGTCCGTCTGTCTGTCCGTCCGTCTGTCCGTCTGTCCGTCCGTAAACTTTTAGGAAAAAGACTACTCCTCCTAAACGAATCCAGATATCATTCTGAAATTGTAGTATGTTATACCCATGGTGATTCCTCACAGAAAGGTAGACGTTTCAGATTTGAGAATCCAAGATGGTCGCCATGGCAGCCATATTGAATTTTCAATTAGATTTCAGGAAAAAGACTACTCCTCCTAAACGAATCCAGATATCATTCTGAAATTGTAGTATGTTATACCCATTGTGATTCCTCACAGAAAGGTAGACGTTTCAATTTTGAGAATCCAAGATGGCCGCCATGGCAGCCATATTGAATTTTCAATTAGATTTCACGAAAAAGACTACTCCTCCTAAACGAATGCAGATATCATTCTGAAATTGTAGTATGTTATACCCATGGTGATTCCCCTCGGAACGGTAGACGTTTCAGTTTTGAGAATCCAAGATAGCCGCTATGGCAGCCATATTGAATTTTCAATTAGATTTCATGAAAAGACTACTCTTTCTAAACTAATCTAGATATCATTCGGAAATTGTAGTATGTTATAACTATGGTGATTCCGCACAGAAAGGTAGACGTTTCAGTTTTGAGAATCCAAGATGGCCGCAATAGCAGCCATATTGAATTTTCAATGAGATTTCATGAAAATGACTACTTCTCCTAAACCAATCTAGATATCATTTTCATATTGTAGTATGTTATACCTATAGTGATTCCTCCCACAAAGGTAGACGTTTCAGTTTTGAGAATCCAAGATGGCCACGATAGCATCCATATTGACTTTTCAGCTGCAGATGACACATCATTATTACTAAATTTTAAGCTTTCATCAAGTGATCACTCGCACTATAAAATTTCTCTAATTTGAACTTACTAATCATAATTTTATCTTGAATATAGAATATTTAAGATTGTCATGCAAGTTGTTCTATATTTTAAGTGTTTCTAAAACATTAAGATTAAAGACAACCATAATTAATTAATTTGTTTAAAATATTTATGGCAACTAGCTGCAAAAACCCAATGACATTAAACATCATGTTAGATTTTGAACAATGGTATCTCCCTTATATTCCTTTAAATACCACACATAAGGGGTCAACTAGAGTTCAGATATTCCACTATGCTGTCTAATACACATCCCAAGGCAGGCTGCTAGCATCACAGTGTCAGCTGCTAGTCTGTTGCATAATCAACCTGACCCAATTGATATGGTAGAGCATTATGCTATATGGCCATGTGTATGCAATAAGAGTTATGGAAATTAGACTTGTATTCTCATGACAGCGATATGTTCTTTCTAAGAATAACAACTTACACAAAACTTGTCACTTGTTTTGTGTTTAGCAATCTACATGATAAGTTGATGTGAAAAGAGTTATTTTGCATCAGGTTCCAGTTCCTGTGTTTTACTCATATTTGTACCATTTCTATATCTAACAGCAGTTCTTCTTGACACAAAATCAATTTAAGAAATAAGCTAACTATATTTTGTGAAATTATATATATTTTTCACAACAATTCATGTTCTCTCCCGTCAAGTCTATTAATACCATACATAAGGGCTTAGCCAGAGTTCAGGTTTACATGCTCAGCACACTAGGATGCTTCTCCAAATATACGTACACAAAGCCCAATACACAAATTGCTACACTCTCCTTAAGGATCTGGGGCTAGCAGCCCTGCCTGCTTGTATATTGCATAGTAATCCTGACCTAACTGATTAATAGAACATAATGGACTTTATGGAAAGTAAATAAATTGTCTTTATGAAAAGTATACTTGTATTCTATTAATAGTAATACTTTTTATAAATAACAATTTAAACAAGTCAAGAATCAGCTTTTGTGTACAACAATCTGCACGATGAGTTAATATTAACAAGTCAAGAATCTGCTTTTATGTTCAGTAATCTACATGATAAGTTAATAATAGAGGTATTTTGTATAAGGTTCCAGTTCCAATACCATGTGTTTTATAAATACCTGTAAAAATAAATGATAATTGTATCATGCTGAAGGGGTTCTGGGAACAACATGTCATCATAGAAGTCATTATTTTTCAATTAGATTTCAGGACAAGTACTACTCCTACTAAATCAATTAAGATATCATTCTGAAAAGTGAGTATTTTTTTATATAGTGATTCCTGACAAAGACGCATTTATTTTATTATCAAGAATCCAAGATGGTCAATATGTGAATTATATTGAATTTTCAATTAGATTTCATGAAATTCATTGAAAAGAATACATTTCCTGATCAATCAAATCAATGTCATTATATTTGTATTGATACGCTTGTTGTAATATTTATCAACACTATAAATACAGTTACAAAAAAATGTATGAATCATCTTTATCTGCGAACAGCCTGAAGCATGACTGTTTTAATAAATCCTTTCCGTTTTACATAATTCCTGACACTTCATATATATGGCAAATAACATAGCCAGTGAGGGATAAATATACATTTTATAATCATCAATATCTGATTACGGTCTGAACAATGATCATCTAGATAATTATAATGATCATTCAATTCAAACAAATCCTTTTCAAAAGCATTTAAAGGATTAAATATGTTCACTCCCAACACTAACTGTTAGGTTTTTTAGTCCATTGTTCCCATGCAATTAATTTATTCCAAATTGAAAATTTTGGTTAATGAATAACAAATTATCTTTTATTTTGTTTGTCATGCTAATAAAAGATATCATTTAATATTCATCTTCAAAACTAATTGAACAGCTGTCTGAACAATTCTTTTTTTACAAAGTCTTTCTCACCAATTCTCTCTGTTTGATAAGATACTGCAATAAACATATTACTGAGTTGACCTCCAGATTATTTCCATTGCAAACCTCTCTTCTACCCCCACCCCTTCTATCCCCCCTTTCCCTCCTCCCCTTTTTTCTCCTGTCCATCCATTGCACACCTATCCAACATTCCTTCTATCCCCCTCCTGGACAGTTTACTTTGGCAATTGGACCTATCACTAGCTGAATTTGTGATTTGTGTCCGAGGGATATATTCCAAATGTTTATGTGCATCATCTTTTTAGTTCTTTGGAAGTTGAGAGTGTGACTAAATGAATACTCCTAAACCAATCAAGATATCATAATGAAATTAATACAGATGCCCACATAAAAGTAGCATTTTGAAGATTAAAAAGTCCAAGATGGTCACCAATTTAGCCATAGATATACAAAAATGTTATACAAAAACCTACTGCTTGTAAACAAATCATGATTATATCATTCTTGTATTAATGTTTGTTCAAACTCTAGTGGTTTCCAACAGAAGAATAGCATTTTAAAAGATAAAAAAATCATGATGGTAGCCATAATCAATTATCATATAAAAGATGGTTACACAATTAAACCATATTACCACATCATTCATTTTAAGGTGAGCTTCTGTACCCTCGGTACTTTTATTAGTGAGAGAGTTATTGTTTACACCGCTTGGGCAATATTTCAGCCATTAGGGCGTTTTTTCCCGTTTTAAGCCCTTTGGCTAAATACCGGGTGGGCTCAAATATGTGCAGTCTCGGTAGTTCGCAGCTCACGCTTTAATCTTAAATGGTTTATTTTTTTTATTATCGCATTTCATCGCCAAATTTAGTTTTGATATTTTAACAAATCGTTATGATATAACGCAAGGTCGCGAAATCAGATGGAAAAAACTAAGACGTTACTAGCTTTCGATGCTTTTGACAAGAATGAAATGTTATGAAGTCACTGTTTGACGTACGCATGTTATTTACCAATCAAAATGCGAGTTATTTTTTAGAAAAAAACTAATTCCCATGACCATTTTGAAAACTTTTATACCCGGCATATCCCTGCCCACCTGGATAAGAAATACATATATCAAATGTATATCTTATCTTTAATGTTTTAGTACATGTATACTTTGTTTTATTGTCTTTCGTAAGTCGCTGAGCGACTGGTCGTTTCATATTTTATAATCATGTAACGAGCGAGACATTAATAAAACTATCTGTCTGTCTGTCTGTCTGTCTATATGTACACTAAGATAACTTCCTGCACAAGAGTGGGGTAGCTCGGAGAGGTAAGCAGCCATTACGCATACAGCCAGTACTCGTACGCTTAACCAACATTTATGGTTTAGTGCACGACTAAGCTACAGCCTCTTACCCCAGCTATCTTATGGAATAGTCCATATTATAAACAAGAAGAAATGATTTTTTAAACACATATATATGTAAGTCAAATAAAGTAAATCATTACACCAACTTTCCACCAAAAAAACAACAACAAAAACTGTGAATGATTTTCCAATGTATCATAATTTTTGGATAATTTGAATTAGCTATCATTTCTTTACATAATATGTTACAGTCAAAACGTTTTTGATCAATTTGAAAGTTGATCGTGTCTTCACAACATATACAGAGAACAGTTGTGTTGAATGTCAGATACAATTGGGCCTGCATTCTTCAAAAGAGGCATGGGATCAAAATTTGAAATTTCTTTTTTTTCTTCCTGCAAATTTTTTTCAGTAAACGGATTTTTCTCTTTTTTTTATAGACAATCAATAAATTTTAGATATCGCATTAAGAACCCCGTACGTGTTGCATAAATCCCTGTCAAATATGTTCCTGTACTAATATTATTATGATCTTTCAGTATGACATGTGTCGAATTCAAGCCAACAGCATACTTCGTGACAATTGCATGATAGTTTAAGTTCAAAAACGTTTGTTAAGGATCTGTTATAGCTGTTGTTCAATTGTTTATGACACTAGTAAACTACAACACGAAAACGAAGCGGACCGTCTCATTAATATATTCAGCCATTGTTGGCCTTGTCTTTATGTGTCTGCGTACTGGGTTTCTGAAATTGGGTATATTCCTGCATGGGAGAGGAATTTTACAGCAGAAGATATTGACTGAAGGCACTGTACATGTTATTCGACTGACGCCATCTTTGTTGCATTTACGAACAAATTCTCATGTTGCGACACCTCCTTTGCTGTAATTTTTGACGGAAGTTTATGATAACATTTCTTTTTTGTGCTGCTCATCTTTAAGTGGGACGCAAATCAACAAAATCGTAACGCTAAGAAACTGCAAACTGGGCTTAGGGTTTTATTAGTTCGTCAAATTTATAGATTGTTTTTCATAAAATATCTCAAATTTTTTTTAAATATAAATGTTTTATGTTAGCAGTACAATCTCTTCTAAACATTTTCAACATGTTTTTATCACACAGCTCGCTAATCAAAGATGAAAACATTAGTAACAATATATATCAAACATCTCTTTGTTATACATGTATATGAAATTATGAAATATATGAACTCGATCATTAGATACTATAAATTTGTTTGACGAAAACCTAGCTTTGGTTAAATTTTAAAAACTACACTCGAATGATTAAACACGCATGCATGATTTATTATCTATATAGAGATTAATCATAATATCAATAATGAAGCAACTATTTTAGATACCACGTTTGAATAACACGATGTTTTTTTTACAGGACCACCAGTTTTCCACAATGTAGCCTTTTTGTCAATTTTAGCAGTAAACTATATCCTAAAAATATTTAAATTGTTAGATATTTCATCACCAAACTATTTGTAATTAAACAATTCAAGATGTCGTTTGTGCCTATTTCGGCAACCTATTATTAACAGTTATTGCTGTTATTTGCCGACCGCGATTGATAAAGCAACTGAATTATCGGTCAGTTTGTCAGCAAACAAAGTTTAAATTTAGTTTGCAAATAATAAAATATCTAGTCCGCAAAGTATCAAAAAATGTTAAATAGACATTTCAAGATACCATTTGTATATATTCCGGCAACACAAGTTTAATAATATAATTGATCTATATTACAAACCGGGACTCACAGCTCTGAGAAAGCAGCTGAATTATCAGTCATTTGTCAGCGATCTAAGTTTAAATTTATTTTTGCAAGTATTAAATATTTTGTCATCAAAGTATTTGAAACAGTAAAATAAAAATTTCAAGATGCTATTTGTATATATTTCAATCAATGTTTTTCACAAGAAAATCTATATTTCGCAGACCGTAACTCCAGCTTTGATAATTCAACTGATTATGTAAATTTGAGTGACAAACATAATTTTTATTTTTATTTGCAATTATAAAATATTTTTACTTAAATTTATTAAACATATTAAGATATAGATTTTAAAGGGGCAGTAGCACGTTTTTTGATAATTTTATAATTTGAATTTCTCACTGATAATTGTAAGTGAATGGTAAATGTATTGTTTTGACAGTGTCAAAAATCTCATTACACAAGCCAATCATCCATTGTCAGAGGACAAAAAATGAAGATTCACATAAAATCCATTGGCGGCCATTTTTGTGTGAACACCTTTAAATCATTTTTTGTAAGAAAAGGAATCGCATGGCTAAACTTAACGTTATATATTGGAATTATTACTGCTCCATTTAGTTTAAATACATTGTCTTTCAATTGAAATCATTCATTTTCATTTTCCTTACATCACCCTATATTCCCCCTAAAAACGTGCTACTGCCCCTTTAAGATGCCATTTGTATAGTTTTTATAAGAACAATTTGTTCTATGCTTAACGCAAATGGATCCATTTTGAAACCGACTGTCGGCAAAATCAACTGCAGATCAAACATTGTGTCTTGTCGGATAAAACAAAATATATATTTTTTGTTCCAATCATCGATAATTTTTTCATAGAATTATTCAAAATACTGAAATAAACATTTCAAGATATTATTTGTATATGTTTTGATAACAAATTTTTTATATTCACACGATAATCAACTCTAAAATATCAGACATTTTTTTTGTTTGAGCGGTTGAACTAATTTTTAAAATATAGCTATAACTATTAATTATTTTATCATAAAACTTCTTAAAATATAAAAATAATCATTTTAATATGCCATTTGTTTATGTTTTGATGAAAACTTTCTTTTATTTGATGAACTCTGAAATAAGCCATTTTGCTTTTGCTCTGCGCGGTTGAACAAAGTTTTAAAAAATCTTGGCAATTTCCAATAAAAATGTCATCAAAATGTTTGATATATCAAAATAAAGATTTTTAAATGCTATTTGTATATGTTTAAATAACAATAAACATGTTTATTCCAGGCCGGGCGATGATTCTCAACTCACAGAAAGTGTACTGGAAGCTACAAGTGGAAGATTTTGGGCGGGAACTGAACAACATGGCGAGTGGAGAGAGAAACACTCCGGGTCAGTTCAAGCAGTTCTGGGGGACTTGTAGCAGTCCGCTCCCCCTCCCTCCCTCCCCCTCCCCCCTCACGTCTCCCTCCTACTGGGAGACTCAATCATCTACACTGAGAAGGAGGGAGGGAGCCGTGCTCCCCCTGCTGGAGATGGGGGTGACGGAGAGAGAGAGCAACATGGACGAGTGGCCCTTGGTTTCTGCTCTCCTCGGCGGGGTCGGCGTGACTGTGTGGGGCAGGTGTCGCCTTCACCCCGGCCGTCTCTGTATCCGGGTGTGGAGGAGAGATCAGGAGGGGAGGGGACATCAGGTTGGTGAGTGTGTCACTCTCCCCCTCCCTACATCTGGTGAAGAGGTCACCTTCACCTTCGGGTTGGTGCTTGATGTGGGGAGGGGGAGGGTGGCGTTCCTAGACGTGGAGAGGGGGAAACTCTTGTGTAAAGTAGACCTGAAGTTCACCCAGCTGGTTTTCCCCATGTTTTACGTTGCTCCATACAACGACTTCTGTGCTATAAGAATGAGACTGGTCAGCGGGCGCGAGATCTCCGTCACTGATCAGAAAATACAACTCATTCAGCAGGCCTTGTCAGATTGAATATAGTAAGTTTATCTTGTTTGGATATGTTGCGAATTTGTAAATAATAATAAGTTAGAGTAAGATCAAAATTAGAATGTTATAAAACATATTTTGTGAATGTCGTTAGTTTGTGACCTGTCAGTAAGAATATGGAATGATGATTGTGTAAGAAAGTAAGAGATATGTGCTTAAAAACACTCTCATTGTATTTCTTAGGACCTAACATGAAAAATAAATATACATTTGAACCTTTTTTAATTACTTTTGGAAGACAAAAGCCCAATTTACGAATGTCCGTCAGTAACCGCGACTTGTTGAGTGAAGCGGCCTTCAAATGATCATTCTCATCTCTGTCACAAACAAACGATTTGTTGATAAATTGTCCAATATCTGTTTGAAAATGTTGTTATTGTATTCATTATAACATAATATGAAAAACAAATATACATTTGAACCCTTTTTAATTACTTTCGAAGATAAAAACCCAATTTGAATCACTGCGAATGTCTGTCAGTAACCGCCACTTGGTGAGTGAAGCGGCCTTCAAATGTTCATTCTCATCTCTGTGACAAGCAAACGATTTGTTAATTTTTTTTCGAATATCTGTTTCAAAGTGTTGTTATTGTATTCATTATAACATAATATGAAAAACTAGACCACATTTGCATACTTTTAAACATTAATGCTGAGGAATATATGGATGACAACTTCTTTGTTCATTGTATGCGACGTTTCGACACAAATTCTTGTGTCGTTCTCAAGCAGAGGTCGCGGTTTAAACATTGTTAAACAATTTATTCATGTCCTTGAAATTTGGTTGTGGCTGACATGAATTAAAACCTAATTAGGCCTATTTATTGGAATTATTAAAAAACAAATTCAGGCATGAAATTATAAACAACATCTATGAACATGCATTGTTAATGAAACGTTTAGAAAAACAATGGTGTTATCGTTTGGAAAAGAGACACGCATGTGAATTCAGCAACATTCTTTATTATTTCATTGACGATTCATGCATAGGCTATTGAGAATCCCTTCAATATCGAAAAACATGTCAAAGTACACGACCTGAATAATGACTTTTGTTTTAGTTTGCGCATCAATGTCAATTTTTCTACCTTACATTGAGGCCTATATACAATTGTTTTTCTGCGCCAAATTCATTTTCAGAGGATGATATTAAGATGTCGAGTGAAGGCAAATGATAGTTCTAAACTTTTTTTCATGAGTTCAATATCAAATTTATCAAATGTATATGGTTTTTCATCATCAGTTGTAAAAGATTAAAAGCGCGAAGATTGTATTTAACACATCAGGCAAGTAAATTCATGTATATATAGGCCTACGAGTGTTGCATATAATCAAAATTGTTCAATTGTGAAATTTGCTGATGATGCTGCTCTTATTGCTCTATTGAATGATAATTCTTCTGAAGATCAATATCGATCAGATATTTCAAATCTATCAGATTGGTGCCAGGATAATTTTCTAACACAAAGGAAATGGTTTTTTATTTCAAAATGGGGAGAAAGCAGTTAGAACCCATCAAAATAAGTGATACTCCTGTAGAAAGTGTGCCAGAATACAAGTACCTTGGTACTATTATCGATGACAAATTGAACTGGAATAACAATACACAAGCTCTGTACAGGAAGTGCCAACAGAGACTATATTTCATGAGGAAATTGAAATCATTTGATGTTTATGTGAAATTAATGAAAGTTTTCTATGTTTTGTTCAAAGCGTTTTATCATTTAGCATGCAATGTTGGTACGGTTCTCTTAGTCTTCAAGATAAAAACAAATTTATCAAAATTGTAAATATAAGTTCAAAAATTGCTGGTACCATTTTAGATCACCCGGCGTCCATAAATGACGACAAAGTATTATCACACGCTCGAAAGATTATTTCAGACCCATCACATGTCCTGCATTCAGAATATTCACTTTTGCCATTTGGTAAACGGTTTAATATGGCTTTCCACAGATCTAACAGAACTAAAAAGTCATTCGTACCTTCAAGTATTTCACTTCTCAACAAAATGTCAGATAAACATTGACTGTGCTCCTTATTATATTCCTGAAGGCCTCAAATTACGTGTATTTATGTGAATGTGTGTGTGTATGTGTATTTTATGTAAATAGACTTTTTATTAATATTTAACTTATTATATAAATGTCCATATGTATTTCATGCCATGAGCTCTATTTGATTCAAGAAGAATTCCCTTCTGGGTAATAAAGTGTTATCTTATCTTATCTTATCTTATCTTATCATATCTTCCGTATGGCAGGATTTCCCGCCTGATCTAGAGCGGATTGTGACGTAATGTTGCTCGTGCGTATATGACGTCACTGTACTCAAAGAAAGCTGTCACAATCTTCGTGTTTTCAAGCGCCAACATATCCGTGTAATAGGCCTACTGCTCAGGGAGTGCGTCTTGTCATGTCTTAACTTTATCAAAACCAGTTAGTTTGTGTATATCATTGGTTGTTTGCATGTTGTAGCATGGAGGTAAAAACAGAACTGTGCTAAATCCCATTATGACCAAGTCCTTTGTCTGGAGGATATCTCCCAAACTAAAGGGAAGAAGAAGAAGAAATATATTTTATTAACGTTTCACGTGTTGTTATAACAGCAATTGAAAGACATTAATTTTCTTTAAATCAGTTATGTAAGAAACAACATCTCTCCTTGCAGGCTTATGAGACACGAGCATAATTCAAACATTAACAATACAATATCCACACACGCATGCACACACACACACGCACATTCAAACACGCAAACAATCGCACACACACATTCAAACGCGGACGCATGCGCACACGCACAAGCATACGCACGCTTTAGCACACACACGTAAATGAATATCATTATAAAAGCAATATTTTAAATTAGCATAGAATAAAAATCGACTATATTCAGTCGATATATTGCGTCTTCTCAACATATTATAGGCCTAGACGAGGACGGCTAGGGGAAATTTTACATGTTTCTCGTTAATTGAAAGAAATATCATTTTCTCCAATGACGACATTTATATTGGAAATGGGGATGAGCACTGGATATATCCTATAGGGCCTACACGCTAGCTGCAACCACACACCCTGTAATACGCACCGTTGGGAGAGAGATTGTTACTGGGATTCCGGATTGTTATGGGACGGTTACGGATTGTCATGGGAATTTTCACTTTAGGTAAGAATTTAATTTGGTTAAAAAAGTCTTAATTTTATATTTTTTGGGTCGGAATATTGCAATATTTGGTAACTGTGATTAAATAAATGTTTTCAAAGACCATTTCAGTTAATAACTGAAATGGTCTTTGAAAACATTTCAATTTAGTTTGTATTTTCTAATTCATTAAGCAAATTCGTTGATGATATCGAAAACTATTATATCCAAGACTGATTAAAGTCTTACATAAACGAAATTGGACAATGTAATATATTGAAACTTCAGATTATCAAAACTTCATTCAATTGACATTTACAGTTCCATATTCGATGAATCAAAAGGGTTATTTTAATTGTTTATAATTGATGTTTATTCAGACGGGTGTAATGTTATTGTCAATGATTGTTACTGGGCTATGTTAACAGATGTTCCGGATTGTGAATGAGTACGATACGGATTGTTAAAAAAACGATATAAAAAAAAGAAATGTTTGATGCAAAATGTGATAATATTTTGACACAAACTGGTTTCCGTTCTGCCAAAAATCAAACAAAATGGATACAATGTATCTTTCTGGTCTCGAGGAGTCGGGTGTTGACACGTCTATGTTTTTACTATGACAATTATATTTAAAATAGATGGCCAATTTTCTCACTTACATCTATTACAAATTATTTGAAGATGCAATATAAATTCAGCAAATCGATAAATGTGAGTTATTCTAAGTCGAAACAAAGATAGTTTTTCTTCTTATTTCTCCACAGATCGAAGATAAATAAATTTTGGACTTAAATATACTCTCCCAAAAAAAGAAACGCATATATAATTTTTAAAAGTAATTTTTACTTCACCTTAAAAACCACAAATGTCACAAAATTTCCATGGAATCAAAGCGAAAATTTACAAGTTATTAGACAAAGAGTATTCCAAGAGAAGAACATGTTTCCATATTTTGTTGACCACAGAATGTCGTCGAGGTCAGTGTTATGAATTCCTGCCATTTTCAAGAATTCTTGCTTGACAACCCTTTGTAAATGAAATAACCGATTGATGGATTCCCTATTATGCATTTCTTCCCAAATCTTTCTGCAATGCAATGGCCAGTCGTTGGTTTATCTCGGGCGTAGTATGACGTTCACGTACACATTTATTTAATTCATATCGTTGATGCTTTATTTGGCTTGAAATGTAGTGTTTGAGAAGTCATAAACAAGTTCTTTACTTTAAATGGGCAGGATTATGAGCCATCTGACGCTCTGTAAGTGAATTCAAGTTATCATCCTCGAAACTCTCCCTTCGGTTTTAAATAATCTGATGCAAGTGACGTACATGGACGTTATCGAAATTGTGATTTGCTTCTCAAATTTTTTCAGAACCACCAATTAACCACATTTTTGTGTGTTAAATATTGTATCCCACACCACCACACCGTCTCAACCGAATCTGTTGACTTGCGGCATAAACTATTGGCAAAATTGTCCTTTTTCCAACTGTAAAATATCCAAAGTCACGTTATTTTTTAATTGTTGTTACTGACAAATTTGTGCGTTTTTAGAAAACCAAAGTCTCCTAAAGTTTCTTGGATTTAAGATCTTTATTGTAAAGGTCACTTGATAAGAATGAGTTCTTTGAAGCCACGAAAAACAGGGGCGATAACTGGCCTTCATGGTCGAATATCGACTTCATGGAAACGCTTTTGTACAGTTTGGTGGACAAATCAGGGATGTTGTAAATAATGTGTATCCCTGTGGCAAGAGAATGAAGAAACACTGTGACCCGGATGTAAAGATTTGAGGTTTTGGTGGCAATTTTTTTATGCACACATCTTTAGCTCTTTTGACCGGAAGTGGCCTGTAGGAAGGAACCAATAATGTGCAATAGGACGATTATGAATATTCTGATGCCAGACTAGAGTTAATCATGAAACTTCGGTTTCAATTTCACGCTCGACAACATTTTCATTTCCGACACTTTGTCGATGCATAATGGTAACCTTGGTTCCTTTTACATTACGCTAGTTAATTTTCGTTTTATTGGCATTTGGAAGCAATTAGGTGCTCAAATGTCTTGTGATGTTGCATTCATATATCACTAAACTTGTTCGATTTCTCAGCAGTGGCATGTTGGAGCGTATTAAATCGTTTTCGCTATCAAGATTTTGATGAAATAAATATTCTTTTTCATTACTATTTCTTATTTTTAACACCATTCACTGTTTTAGGGTTTTCTTCTAAAGAAGGAAAGTTGCATTTATGAGTATCACTGAAAATTTACAGAATGCATGTATCTTTTCAGATGCTTTAATCAGGTCTCTGGATATCCCCCTGTTAACGCTTTGGTTTAGTCCGTCTTCTTCTTGGCTGATCAAAATCATGGTCCCTCAAATGTGATTGAAAATTACAGATAATGAACCTCATTAAAATCGGTTAGGTTTGAATTGATTTCAATGAAAGTGATTGGTTATCAGCATTTAAACTTATGCACAAAGAAAATGAAAAGATCATCTAGTTTAGTTTAAACATATTTTATTCATCAGAAAAGGATTGGGTAAAAGTTATACAACTTAGGTTACCGGTTGAATCTAGGATCTCGTTCAAAATCCTCTGCCTTCTGTTCAGATGCTTGAACAATGTGGCTCCTCCATACCTATCACAACTCCTCTCAGCACAGTGCCAAGTCCGTACCCTCAGATCGAACAACAGCAGTCTACTCTGTGTCCCACGTGTCCACCTCAAACAATTTGGTGAACGATCCTTCCCAGTTGCTGGCCCTGTTCTATGGAACAGTCTCCCTCAATCACTAAAAGCGTCTCCAACATTTGACACATTCAAGTCTCGCCTCAAAACACACCTATTCAATATTGCATATCCATTGTAAATCTCCTAACTCAAATCTCTTCATGTACATATCCATGTACATATTTTTCTCTTTTCTTTTTATGTAGCGCTTTGAGCATGCTTGTTGTATGGACTAAGGCGCAATACAAGTTTCCATTATTATTATTATATTATTATTATTAATAATAGAAAACCCTCTCCCTAACATTAAATTATAATTTGCATTCGTTTAACAAGATGGACAGAAGAGAACAGATCAAATACAAAACTGATACAATAATTAAAGGAACCTTTTTGTTTGACTTATGTAGGTTTGAACAATTTTGAATATACTCTGATTTATATGGATATTAAGATCAGCATTGCCACACAAGAGTAAGTCACAAGTAATGTTCAAATTGGTAAAACTGCGTAAGTTTGCCATCATGACAGTTTCTTCTTAATTATATAATTTACAATTAAACAAGTAATGGTAAGAATTCTCACTATTATTTCCAAAATACCGACACGAAATAGATCATAATTTAGGGGACTACACATTTAACGTAGTTTTGTTAGAATAATGTTGGTGTTTCTCGGTCCATAATAAAAATATTTTGGAGCAGTATAACGATTGTGAAAAGATTCAAAAGATTTGAGATTGGATTTAAAAGAATTGATGGATGTGCTAGATCATCTAGGGATAAAGCATAATCCGGAACAGTAATAGTTAGGGTTCAAATAACCACAAACATATTTCAATATTTTATTTGGAATATAGAAAGTCTGATCACAATATTGTATAGTGCGTTACAATCTAAATAAATTTAGATCAACAGGTTTTATATTTGGTCATACTGTTGATCTAACATTGGCCCGTAAGGCAGGTCGTCCCGGTGACCTCTGACATCAGCCTCTCGGCCAATCAGAAAACTTGCCCTAGCTCGCTGGAAGTTAAAAAACTCAGCAGCGCATCTTTTGAAATGGATGATGTTCGGAGCTTTGTCATTCGGAGCGGATTGCTTGGATGTATTAATAGATTAGATTTTTTCATTTTGAAATGATTTAGCGTATTTGCTAGTTGTCGATGACAAATGATAATTGCACGTCGCACAGATACTAACGTGGCGAATAATAATCACAAAGTTAGAGCTTGATAAATGCCAATATCTGCGAAAATCCATATGCAAGGGGAGGTAGCTCCTTCCCAGCAGGCATTTTAACGTTGAACCAACGTTGAAACAACGTCGTTTATCAACGTTGAATTGACGTCGAATTTTGATTGGATTTGAAATTTGCCGCGACGTCGAAATCGGACGTTGTTTCGACGTAGAAATGACGTTAATAGATACGACGTCGCAACAACGTTGGTATAACGTTGTCTCGACGTATATACGATATTGTATCAACGTTGAAACGACGTTTTATTGACGTATTTATAACGCGACATCAACGTCGATACAACATGGCTTTCAGATTGATACAACGTTGATACGGTGTTGCTTCAACGTTGGTAAAAAGTTAATCCCATTTCTAATGATGCTGAATAGGTATGATGAGAGACGTTTTTCAATGTATATAACACTGCAGATAATCATAGAGACCGGAATCGTATCATGAAATATTTGGTATATCGTCGGGAATGGCTCATGCTGCTGTATCAATTTAACCAACAAATTAACAAGTCAAAAACAAACCGAGATAATGTTTACATAATTGTTTATTAATCTTTTATACATTTCTATGAAAAGCCGTCATATCATGTATTCTTGTATATGTTTCTTCACAGCGTTGGCCATCAGCACAGTTCTGTACAAAAGAAAGATAAAAAAACAGATGTAAATGAAGTGAAAAATCAATCACATAAATTGTGTATGTCGATCCCTTATCAAATATGTGCTAATAACTTGTTCTGTTCTTATGAACCCTTCAACCCTGCCTTGAATGACTTTTGTGTGCATTGTAACTGATTTATTGTTTAATTGTTAACTTATTTAACATTTGAAACTGGTAAAATAAAAATGAAATGAATGTCGAACAGTAACAACAGTATACAGTGTACACTATATATACCTGAGGGTAGTTTGACAGATCAACTCCCAGAAGCACGTGCATGTATCTTCTCTGCTTCGCCAGTCTCCAGCTCTCTCCTTCCTCTCAATCGGCAGACTCTGAGAAAAGTTTATAATATTCATGTATTATATTCAAATATAAACGATATCTTCCTAACACATTTCTTAAAAACACTTCTTGATTCGTGGATTCCCTCAAACATAACTGTAATGGAAGTGAAAAGGTGTCAGTGAGGAATTTGCCTTAAAATTAATTTGTATATACACATTATGATTATACAATGAATCGTACATGTAGGTTCAAGCTTAAGTGAGTTGATATCAATCTTATTCCTATAGTTATACTAACTGTCATGCATTAAAATATTAGATGGTCACTGGTAATATTGTGTTTTGCAGGGAAATAAACAATTGAAAACGAATTTCATCCATCAACAGTTCAGAAAACAAGGTGTGGTATGCCATCATTCCGTCATACTTGAACGTAATTATATGATTAGTCTGATAACAAAATTAATAAGTTAACAATCAAAATAAAATCAAGTTTATATAACTGGACCCCTTCTGTTCTTAAATACGGGCGTATAATTTCTACTTTTGGCAAATAATATTTCAGTTATTATTATTGAATACCAATTACATCTATAGGCCTACATGTACATGTATAAATATGCAAATAGTATGCTATGTGGATATTTGATTTCATTAATGAGACGCAATGCGGAACAACACTTACAACAACCCTAACTTATTAAACTTAAGTAGCCATATCTTTCTATGACGTGTTCATAGTTCAAGGGACTTAGTCATTCAAATAGGCCTTATTGATGAATAGTATATAATTTTAAACTGAGATGATTGCTAATCTACCCGGTTTGAACACAACCCTTTTCATGATCTTTTTCCTACAAAAATAATATGGGACAACTCGGATTATGATTCTCTAATTGCCACTCAATGATAACAACTCAACTGCTGTTTCATTAAAGCTGATGCTCTGAGTAAGACAATTATCAATCAAAAACAACAACGGAACTGTACAGTGAACGCTCTGAACCAAATGAACTCCTAAACAGCTGATCGAATACTTTACGAGCTCCGTGCAACACCGTTTACGATATCAAGCACTTTATCAAAGTTTATGCTATCCCACAACACTGTACGGAGTTCAACAATGTTGCGGACACTTGTGAGTTGAATGACAGCAGAAGTTTTGAAACCTAAGACTTTCTTTTATCATTGTGACTCACTTAACTAATTAAACAAATGCTATTTTTCAAATAATAGCTATAATAATATATAAATCGGACTAGATCTACATTTGCCTTGGCACTACTGACTAGTGTGAGAAATATTTTATTCTTACCCGCCCCAGGAATACGAATTCCTGCTCTCACATAAAGGTTTAACCTTAAACTTGTGTGTGTGAGTACCAAGGAGATGTCACTTTCAAACAAACTTTCGCATGCAAAAGAAGGCAACAACACAAAAGTCTGCTCTACATATTTATTCAACACATGTCATATGCTTCAAGAGTCAAAGTTTCATTGGCCACCTCAAGTGGTTCAAACGGTCACAATATAATACTTGATATACTTCAGGATTACGGAGCACTTATAGCCACTCAACAAATTCACTGTATCTTGACAAACTTACTCAAAGGTAACAAGGGTTAACGAGAAGTGCCACAAGTTTCAAAGTATGCTTTCAAAACTGTAAATATATGTCTCAATAAGCTTATTCGCAGTTACAGTTTTCTACCATGTCTTGTTACGTTCCTTCAAGGTGTAAGTGTCTTGACAACTGATACAAAGTGAGGATGGTTATAAAGCAAACATGTTACGGGTCTCAAAACGTACTTTCAGTATATCAAAACGGTATATGGTTGCAGTTACCAACGAAAAGTTGTTATGTATCTTAAAGCGTGTCTAGATTTGTGTATCCTGGCAAACATGTACCAAAACAATGACTATTAACACACCATGTTACAATTTCCAAAACAAACCCTCAGCACATATGTGCACCTCGGCACAGTTGTACAAAAATCATAATTCCAAAATATGGTCAGGTCTTGACAAACTTATACAAAGTTTAAAGCTTCAACAAAACATGTCTCAAGTGACTATGAAAAGGTGAAATGCGATACAAGCTGATACAAAGCTGAGTTTATCAGTACGACATGATATATGTCTCAAGTTACTTATGGAAATGTGAAATGTGATACAGTAAGATGGTACAAAGCTGAGTTTATCAGTACGACATGTTATATGTCTCAAGTTACTTATGGAAATGTGAAATGTGATACAGTAAGATGGTACAAAGCTGAGCTTATCAGTACGACATGTTATATGTCTCAAGTTACTTATGGAAATGTGAAATGTGATACAGTAAGATGGTACAAAGCTGAGTTTATCAGTACGACATGTTATATGTCTCAAGTTACTTATGGAAATGTGAAATGTGATACAGTAAGATGGTACAAAGCTGAGCTTATCAGTACGACATGTTATATAACTCAAGTTACTTATGGAAATGTGAAATGTGATACAGTAAGATGGTACAAAGCTGAGTTTATCAGTACGACATGTTATATGTCTCAAGTTACTTATGGAAATGTGAAATATGATACAGTAAGATGGTACAAAGCTGAGCTTATCAGTACGACATGTTATATAACTCAAGTTACTATGATAATGTGAAGTATGATATAATGTTGTGATTATTACTGTGACATGTTTAAGTATCTCGAAAAGTGCTATGGAAATGTGAAAGACGAGTCAGGAGAAGAAAAACACTACTCTGGTCAAGAGGCAAGAGCGTTCAGCTCGAAAGGTCTGCACGAACAAGTTTTAGCAAACACTAAAATATGACCACAGTTCATGTCCAACAAAGATGGCGGACCAAAACACACGTGGTCCGAAAGCATGGCTAAACACAACGCTAAGCGTCTAACGCACATTCAAGACACACTGCTTAGCAAACAGTTACATGACTAATGCTAGAAAACGATAAACTAAACGATGTGACTGACAGTACTAAATTACCTGACCAGAAAAATGAGTGCATAAATGAGTAACCGGAGTAACGAACTTCGTGGTGGCCCCATCTCAAACACGTGTATCAGTCCAAAAGCAGTGCCGACCTTATATAGGCGAGTCAGCCCTATTACAGCCTTCATACGCTTGCACGATATAGTCCCTCCAAACACAACGGCAGACCCGACTGATTCCGAGTGATCGTCACGAAATCAGCCGAAATATTCCTATTGTTCCACATCCATACGTGTTGCGCAAGCGCAACCGGAAGCCACACGACTGTCAACATACCAGACACTTCCGATATGAAGGCATCAGCCCTCTGTGAGTACACAGGTATTACACTGTTCATTACATTGCCCCCCTCTTAGAGACGACCTCCGGGCGTCCATCCACATCATACACATGTTCACCGTCCACGGTAGTACACTGGGGCTCGTATTGGACCACAGTTCACTGGAGCTTAAGTTAAATCACCATTCACAGGAGCTTCATATTAAATCTCAGTTCACAGAAGCTTATATTTAATCACAGTTCACAGAAGCTTTATATTTAATCACAGTTCACAGAAGCTTATATTAGATCTCAGTGCACAAGAGCTCCACAAAAGCTCATCTCAGACGGTCCATAGGTCAAACACAGGAGCTTATCTCAGATCAGTCCACCAGCGGAATACAGGAGTTCCTATCCAGTTACAGTATGGGCTAGTACAAAATACAGTTGCCCTAAGCCCCTCAAAAAGAGTTCAATGGTCACACTCATAGTAATTATTGTCACAATATACGTTTTTATGTCAGTCACACCATAAAGAAAAATACACTTTATCAAACAATAAAAACATTTTACAAAAAAAAAAAAAATACAGAAATACCAGTACACAAAACCCACGGATATTCACATATCCAACACCTGTAGAGCAGAAATTAAACTAATAATCATAATAAATGAAAATAAAGCAAAGAAAAGAAAGAAAAAAAAACAAAACAAAATGTGCCACGTGTTTGATATTGAAAAGGGGCCACCAAAAGCAGCACCATGCAGTAGAATAATACCATAATAATAAATTACATCCTACCCTAACTAACATGTCTACAAAAACTAAACAATTCAACTGACATAACATGGAAAGTCAAAGATCCCAAATCTCCACATGACATAATTCATATGAAAATCAAGAATCACGTATAACAGACAAGAACTTCAATATGAACCAATTTCATATCAAAGTCAAAATTGTATACATTTCACAAATACGGAACATTTAGACGAAGCAATTTCATATAAAAGTCAAACAAATCATACCCTACACAGGCAAAACTTTCATATGAGCCAATCTCATACAAAAGTCAAAAATCAATAATACTAAACAAATACCTAACCTTTAGATGAAGCAACTTCATATAAAAGTCAAGGTCATACTCTGAGCAACAAAAACTTTCATATGAGATGATCTCATACCAAAGCCAAAAATCAGAAATACTACACACATGCAAAACTTTTAGATGAAGCAATTTCACATAAAAGTTCAAAAGTCCTTTCTGCCTCTATAGCTTTGAACAAGGAAGTGAAAGTTTCCAAAACTAGCAAACACATTGAAACATCACTTCTCGTAAAAACATAGCATAAAGACTCAAATCTCTACACAAGAACTACAAACTAATCAGACCCAGGTACTTTGTTGGTTTCAAGCAATATCATGAAATCCAACGAAGTCATAAAAACAAACTATTTACATCTAACTCAGACCAATCTAACTTCTGATCAAATCATATCCAACCAGAACTAAACGTAATTCACGGAAGAGGGGGTTCAACAAATGGTAGCTGGTACAAAAAGAATAATCAATCCGAGTTTGCCAGTCACAGATCTGAAAGATTCACTCACACATTTATGTCTAGCACACAGAAGGCGTCCCCCCTCACATCCTGTATCAGCTCATTCTGTGACTCGAACAATCTCAAGGAAAGATTTTAACCTTACTTCATATGTTCTAAAAATTTGACGGCACGTCTTACCGAACGAAATCCCGGTACCTAGGATTCGGACGGACTTGACGACCAACTCTTGTCATAACCCTTCTATCCGGAACTGCTAATTCCCCAGAACTTGAGCCCGAGTTACCTGAAACGGGGAACTCACCCCTGAATCCACTAAACGAACTCCCACTACTGGTCTCAAAGTCAAAGTCTACACCAGCCGGTGCTACAGACATACTAGACCCACTTTCTGACTCAACACTTCTGTCCGGAATGGCCCCGGGTGAACCTATTTCCTCAAAAACAGAGGAACCGACAGAAGCCTCCTCAGGAGAGGAGTCACTGCCTGACCGCACACTGGAAGAGCCTAAACTCCCAGATACCGCCAAACCTTCCGAACTCTCAAACACCTGAGAGTTGTCCCTTTCGGCTAGAACACCACCAGTCCCGGACTCATCGGGAACCTCCTCAATCACTGAAAGCACAGGCTCCCTAGCAACAGGGATCCTGGGTCTAGCATAAAACTTAACCTGAGGCCCTGTATCTCCAGAAACCTCCTCCCTATCAGACTCCATCACATGACTAACAGCTGTCATATCTGCAGGAACTTCAGCATCCACCCCCTGATCTACGGAACGAGAGACTCCAGCCTTACACTTCTTAAGACGGTTGACATGCACCACCTCACGACGTACACGACCATTGACCTTGCCCTTAATCCTTACTACCACCGGATTAATTACCTTCACAACCTGTAAAGGCCCTACCCAAGGTCGAGACCACTTTCTTGACCGTCCTCGCTTTACTCTAGGGTAATGTAGCCAGACCATATCGCCTACAGCTAACGACTGTTCCTTAACTTGTTTATCATAATGAAACTTCTGCCTCTTATGACTGGCTTCTAAACTACATGCCACCGACTGAAAAGCTTTCTGAAATCCTGTCTTCATCTCTCTAACATATCTAGGCACTGTGGTCTCTTCCTCCACGGGAGAACCAGAAACAAGGTCAACGGGTAAGGTGACCTCTCTGCCAAAAACGAGATAGTTAGGAGAAAAACCGGTAGAAGACTGCTCTGCACACCGAAAAGACATCAATACCTTAGGGAGGTGGAGATCCCAGTCACGCTGGTTATCCTGAACATACTGGCTAAGCATTTCAGATAAAGTCCGGTTAAATCTCTCCACTAAACCATCACTCATAGGGTGATACGGGGTCGTTCGAGTCTTCTTAATTCCCAACTCCACACACATAGCCTGAAAGACTTTAGACTCAAAGTTAGCTCCCTGATCAGAATGCAAAGTCCCTGGCATACCAAACCTACATACAAACTCATCTACAAGTTTTCTAGCCACAGTCTCAGTCTCTTGATTAGGAACAGCGTAAGCTTCTACCCATTTAGTGAAATAATCTTGCACGACCAAAATATACTTATTTCCACTTCTTGATACAGGCCACGGCCCGGAGATATCAATAGCAATACGCTGAAATGGGTAACCTGACGTAAAGCCGTGTAAACCAGCCTTCGGCCGGGGAATGGGAGCCTTTCTACGATCACAAGCTTCACAAGATCTTACCCAAATCTCTACGTCTTTCCTCCATTTTGGCCAATAATACCGAGCTCTGACCTTAGATATAGTCTTTCTGATCCCAAGATGTCCTCCACCTGCGACAGACTCATGAACGCCACCTAACACCTCGTTCACCATATGTGCAGGGATCACTGCCTGCATCTTACCAGTACCTTCCAACTGTCTAACAAGAACCCCATTACTGATCTTCAAAGAATCCCACTGATCGAGCAAAGTCTCAACAAACTTAGTGACGGGACGAGACACAAGAGAAATCTGACTAGACTCAACTGCCTGATATAAGAATCCTAACCCCTCTCTCTGAGCCTGCTCTAACGGTGACTGAACGGCAGTGGCCAACACTTCCACCCTATGACACTGACGACAGGGCAAACGAGACAACGCATCTGCATTATTATGTTTAAGCCCAGGCCTATGTCTAATCTCAAAATCATACGGAGCTAAAGCCTCTAGCCATCTGGCTACCTGTCCTTCCGGTTCTTTGAATCTCATAAGCCAGGTCAAAGAACCGTGGTCTGTTCGAATCAGAAACTTTCTCCCTAGCAGGAAATGACGAAAATAAGCTGTCCCTTCAACCACAGCGAGTAACTCACGTCTAGTGACGCAGTAATTCCTTTCAGGCTTTGACAAAGTACGGCTACCATACGCTACGACCCTTTCCTTACCATCTACCAACTGACTCAAAACATATCCTAGCCCTTCGTTACTGGCATCGGTGTCTAAGATGAAATCCTTAGTGAAGTCAGGATAGACTAGAACTGGTGCTGATACTAAAGCCTCCTTTAACCTACTGAAAGATTCCTGACATGCCTCACTCCACTCGAACTTCACTCCCTTCTCTGTTAACCTAGTCAGAGGCTTAGCGATACGGGAGAAATCCCGAATGAACTTCCTATAATAGGAAGCCAGTCCGAGAAAACTCCGAATCTCTGACACAGACTGTGGGTTCGGCCACTCCTTTACTGCTGAAACTTTCTTAGGATTAGGAGATACACCCTCCCCGGAAACTCTATGCCCCAGATACGAGACTTCCCTAGCACAAAAAGTACATTTGGCAGGTTTAATTTTTAGCCCATTTTCTCTAAGTCTATCTAAAACTTGCGCTAAATGATCAAGATGTTCCTCAAACGTCTTAGAATAGATTATGATATCATCGATGTAGACGAGACAAATTTGCCACTGTAAACCTGCCAAAACACAATCCATCAATCTCTGAAAAGTCCCAGGAGCATTACACAAACCAAATGGCATGACATTAAATTCGTAGAGCCCCCCTAAAGTAGCAAAGGCTGTCTTATCCCTATCTTCGGGGCATACCTCCACCTGCCAATATCCCGACGCCAAGTCTAACGAGGAATACCAGGACGACCCTGCCAACTGATCTAACGAATCGTCTATCCGGTGTAAAGGGTAGGCCAGTTTGATACTAACATCGTTCAAACGGCGATAATCCACACAAAATCTCGTGGAACCATCTGGCTTAGTGACTAAAACAATAGGCGAAGCCCATGGCGACTCAGAGTCCTGAATTATCCCATCTTGTCTCATACGTTCTACCAACTCCCTAACTTCTGGCTGTCTATGATAGGGTAACCTGCGAGGGGCCTGCTTAATTGGCTTAGCATCTCCTGTCCGAATCTCATGTTGGACACGGTCCGTTCTACCTAAGTCATGTGACCCTGTAGAAAATATTTCTGAGTAGGAAGCCAACAAAACGTCTAACTTCTGCCTATGCTCTAACGGAAGATCCCCTACCTTATAACTATCAAAGTTAGGCTTATCAGGAACTGACGAAGGCTTAACCTGGTTCTGATGTACTAACTCCGTAAATACTCCAATCTGTGTACCCTTAGAAATGGTTAAATCCGAACTAGTCGCATTAACAACCCTAACAGGCACTATGTTAGCCTTTGGCTGAACTGCAACACGAGCTATCATAATCTGACTTGACCTTTCAAAGCTAGGTTGACCTTCAATCAAACCCTCACGACTAAAATCCCCATCTAACCTTGATGAAAACACCATCTCGTGACCAGCGGGAATAACCACGGACTCATAAGTTCGGACACCAAACTGCACAGCCTTGCTAACTTCCTGCATAGGAACACTACTACCTGAGGCTAACTTCAGCCTATTCTTATGCATGTCCACCGTAACTCCATATCTCTTACAGAACTCGGCACCCAAAAATCCATCATAGGGCAAACCCCGAACTACGGCAAAATAGCAAGTCACTCTATTCTTACCCAAAGTCAAAGACAACTGCACGAGACCTAATGTCTGCAAATTTCCATCTCCTAAACCACTCAAGGTTGCATCAAAGGGCTGAATCACTGGACCGGGCCTTAGACGATTATAGAAAGTCTCACTAATCAAACTAATTCCGCCCCCATTGTCTACCATTAACTGTGCATAAATATCATTCAAACGCCCCGTAACAAAATATTGCGGACAATTCAAATACCTTGGTGACCCTGAAGTGACACTAGGACTAGCTTCATCCCTATCGGCTGACAAATGGGTCTCGTTGGCAGCCTGCATTAGTTTGGGTGCCCCCGAGAACCAGACCTATTCCCTGATGACCTTGACCCACATGTCCTGGCTAAGTGTCCTTGCTCCCCACAAACATAACATGCTCCTTTCTTTCTATAACAATCCTCAACTAAATGCCCATTCTTTCCGCAAAACGTACACTTTCTCCGAGGTGGACCACTAGTAGCTGCTGCCTGACTATGTTTAATAGCAGTCAGCTCTGCTCTAAGCTGGCTAATCTGCTGGCAAAGCCCCTCTACCATTTCCTTACAAAAAGTCTTATCACTCGCCTCCACCTCGGTCGTAGCTTGTAACAGCCTACAATTTCCAGAATCAGCCACTTCAATAGCCTCCCACTCTGTAGCAAAATTCACTGCCTCATCTAAGGTCTTTAACTTAGTATGTCTCATCTTTAACCTCAACTCACGATTCCCCAGCTTATTGACGAACTCATTAACACAAATCGTCTCCCTAGCTGACGTATTAAGGCCGGGAAAAGCAGTATGACACAACTTGCGGAGAGCTACAGCAAAATCAAGATAGGTTTCCCCGGTCTGTCTACCCCTACCATGAAATTCGACCAAAGCCAAAGCCTGAGTGCCAGTGGGACGGAAACGGTTAGTCAGGGCTGTTTTCACCAAAACATAATGATTACGAGTCTCAAGTGCCAGGTCAAAATACACTCTACGAGCCCTTCCTGTAAGTCTTATTCCCAGAAACCGTGCCTTCTGCACCTCACTCCACCCATTCAGCTCCGCGAACATCTCGAAAGTAACTATCCAGTCTTGCCACTCTTCCATCTTTTCCCCAGTAAACACTTCCGGCAACAAAGTACTACTTAAAGTCTCTGGCCTCCCCTCATCTACCATGTCCTTACCCTTAGGAGTTGAAGCTGCCAAATTCCGTGCCCTACTGTAAGTTCTAGGAGTCTGAGAACCGAGTGTCTCCGGCCAACAGAATTGGTCAGACTGATCTTCTCCAGAAGCCATACTGGAAAATCCTAATAGCTACAAACTACAGCTAACAGACTAGCGGCGCACACAGGACGTCTTGCGAAATTAGTCGTAGTGGATGGAAATCGGTATATCGGTTATATCCATTCAATGGACTTAAACATCGGAGAAAAACCCAACCACCAGGGAAACACCTAAACTGGGAAGGGAACTAACCAACTAGAAGGGAAACACCTGAACTGGGCAGAGAACTAGCCAACTACAAGGGAAACACCGTATCAAAGCCACAGAGTACACGTACGATGTTGTGAGCGTTGCTATGCTAGATCTATTCATTCAATAGACACTAACAACGGAAAAATAACATTACAAAAAATGACTTCCCTGTTCACTACTAAGAAACCTCACAGACTACCGACCAATCTCCCGGACTGGACTAATCAAACTGTCAAAGACCCAATGTGCTTATCTTTACCTATGTGCTTATCAAATACTAATTAAATATAACAAAGCCTATTTCTGTTATTCCATGTCTAACAAACTAACCTACTCTATCAAATTATAAGACTAACCGTTAACCTAACCAGACTATATGTATATATATAAAAAAACTAAAGGCTAATACTGCATGGTGCCAAATATTAATGTTAACAAAATGAACCTATGAAGGTCGTTACTCCGCACTCTTAAACCAAAAAAAAAAAAAAAAAAAATAATACCTTACTGTCAGTCACAACTTATCTAAATTAATCTACCTAACCTACCTAATCTAACTAATCTAACTAATCTACCTACTTAACTTAAATATCTAACTTAATCTTACCTAACTTAACATATCTTACCAAATGCGAGAAGTCTGTTCTGAAAGTTCTAAACCACCTGGACTCGTACACACAACTTTCGTCCTTAAATGCGACGAATTATCCTGCCGACGACGCCAATGTGAGAAATATTTTATTCTTACCCGCCCCAGGAATACGAATTCCTGCTCTCACATAAAGGTTTAACCTTAAACTTGTGTGTGTGAGTACCAAGGAGATGTCACTTTCAAACAAACTTTCGCATGCAAAAGAAGGCAACAACACAAAAGTCTGCTCTACATATTTATTCAACACATGTCATATGCTTCAAGAGTCAAAGTTTCATTGGCCACCTCAAGTGGTTCAAACGGTCACAATATAATACTTGATATACTTCAGGATTACGGAGCACTTATAGCCACTCAACAAATTCACTGTATCTTGACAAACTTACTCAAAGGTAACAAGGGTTAACGAGAAGTGCCACAAGTTTCAAAGTATGCTTTCAAAACTGTAAATATATGTCTCAATAAGCTTATTCGCAGTTACAGTTTTCTACCATGTCTTGTTACGTTCCTTCAAGGTGTAAGTGTCTTGACAACTGATACAAAGTGAGGATGGTTATAAAGCAAACATGTTACGGGTCTCAAAACGTACTTTCAGTATATCAAAACGGTATATGGTTGCAGTTACCAACGAAAAGTTGTTATGTATCTTAAAGCGTGTCTAGATTTGTGTATCCTGGCAAACATGTACCAAAACAATGACTATTAACACACCATGTTACAATTTCCAAAACAAACCCTCAGCACATATGTGCACCTCGGCACAGTTGTACAAAAATCATAATTCCAAAATATGGTCAGGTCTTGACAAACTTATACAAAGTTTAAAGCTTCAACAAAACATGTCTCAAGTGACTATGAAAAGGTGAAATGCGATACAAGCTGATACAAAGCTGAGTTTATCAGTACGACATGATATATGTCTCAAGTTACTTATGGAAATGTGAAATGTGATACAGTAAGATGGTACAAAGCTGAGTTTATCAGTACGACATGTTATATGTCTCAAGTTACTTATGGAAATGTGAAATGTGATACAGTAAGATGGTACAAAGCTGAGCTTATCAGTACGACATGTTATATGTCTCAAGTTACTTATGGAAATGTGAAATGTGATACAGTAAGATGGTACAAAGCTGAGTTTATCAGTACGACATGTTATATGTCTCAAGTTACTTATGGAAATGTGAAATGTGATACAGTAAGATGGTACAAAGCTGAGCTTATCAGTACGACATGTTATATGTCTCAAGTTACTTATGGAAATGTGAAATGTGATACAGTAAGATGGTACAAAGCTGAGTTTATCAGTACGACATGTTATATGTCTCAAGTTACTTATGGAAATGTGAAATGTGATACAGTAAGATGGTACAAAGCTGAGCTTATCAGTACGACATGTTATATAACTCAAGTTACTATGATAATGTGAAGTATGATATAATGTTGTGATTATTACTGTGACATGTTTAAGTATCTCGAAAAGTGCTATGGAAATGTGAAAGACGAGTCAGGAGAAGAAAAACACTACTCTGGTCAAGAGGCAAGAGCGTTCAGCTCGAAAGGTCTGCACGAACAAGTTTTAGCAAACACTAAAATATGACCACAGTTCATGTCCAACAAAGATGGCGGACCAAAACACACGTGGTCCGAAAGCATGGCTAAACACAACGCTAAGCGTCTAACGCACATTCAAGACACACTGCTTAGCAAACAGTTACATGACTAATGCTAGAAAACGATAAACTAAACGATGTGACTGACAGTACTAAATTACCTGACCAGAAAAATGAGTGCATAAATGAGTAACCGGAGTAACGAACTTCGTGGTGGCCCCATCTCAAACACGTGTATCAGTCCAAAAGCAGTGCCGACCTTATATAGGCGAGTCAGCCCTATTACAGCCTTCATACGCTTGCACGATATAGTCCCTCCAAACACAACGGCAGACCCGACCGATTCCGAGTGATCGTCACGAAATCAGCCGAAATATTCCTATTGTTCCACATCCATACGTGTTGCGCAAGCGCAACCGGAAGCCACACGACTGTCAACAAACCAGACACTTCCGATATGAAGGCATCAGCCCTCTGTGAGTACACAGGTATTACACTGTTCATTACACTAGGCCTACAGAAGTCAACGAGATGCGTTCAAATTTTGATAACTTCAAGTTCAGTATTGGAATGACTACTGAAACTCAATGATGGAAAGTTTGTTAATAGAAGAAGGAAAATACTTACCATTTGAAAATAGTAGAGCGATGTCAGTGCACCCGAATCGTGATCCGATATAAGATCTTACAGAACGTTGATTTCCCCTTACATCGACCGACAAACATGGCGACGAAAGTACTAAGATTGTGACGTAATAGTTGAAACTATGACGTCATCAGCATTTGTGCTGGCGCGGAAATGTGGTATGCTTGTTGGCGAACAAAGTAACTTCGGAAAAATAAGAAAAATGACTTTTTTCAATGCATACGCCGTTTAGGGTAACAAATTATCGGCAAATATTGTTTATGAATAAAGTGCTCACGAATTTGTTCGTGTATTTTCAAGTGCTAGCCTATTCATGAAACAATGCTTTTAAAACGATATATTTATTCATTTATTCATTGATAGATTTATGACTGTTTTAACGAAATTTATGTATATTTGAAAATGACTTTTAAAGTGTACTTTTTTTAATGATTTCATTTCTATACATTGTATTGATAATTCGAAAAGCTTAATTATAAAAGGAATGGAAAGACTAAACTTAATAAAGGAAAACAACTCTCGACTCTACAGAAAGAATTTTCTATACGATATCCTAGAAAAAATGCCTTTCTTGTCGCGAAATCTGTTAGTTGTTACTAACAGTAATTTAGTTAGTGCTTCCATAACGGGACGTGCTTTACAATTTTAAAGGCGAATATCACACAATTTTAACAGAGAATTATTCGCGTTTTTAATGAATGATCAACTAACAAACGAAAATATTTAGTTTCACAAGAGACAGACGTGTTTTCATCTGATATAAATCGTAGGTTGTAAAATCGGAACAACGTTAGGTCATTTATCAACATAAATCTCAAATACATAGACCTCGGCTCGTTAATAGCAACGTTGAAACGACGTTGTGTATCTTTATTTTCTCGACGTCGAAACAACGCCACCTTAACCGAAATAACCGACGTTGAAACAACGTTGTTCAGTCAACGTCGAAATTACCGACGTCGGGGCAACGTCGTTGTTATCGACGTCGAAATGACCGACGTTGTAACAACGTTGTTAAATCAACGTCGAAATTAACAACGTCGAAGCAACGTTGTCTTTCTCGACGTCGAAATTACTGACGTTGAAACAACGTCATTTTTAAGTTGAACGACGTCGCGACCACATCTCAACTATAATCCAACGTCGATTCGACGTCCTGTGCCTGCTGGGATTTTTTATCAAACTCGTTTATACTAATTTATTTCATTGTCATCCAAATAATGTTTAAAATAGTGGTTTTTGTCAATCAGAAAACTAAAAATATTTCATACAACCAAAATAAAATCAACCTATTGATATTTTTCTTATCAGTATCGAAAACAGGATTTATTTTTCACAATGCACACTGTTATTGAGAACAGGCCATAAGCCATCATATATTTCTTCCGTTCATTCCTTGAAATAGCGACTATGAACTGTTTTTAACGTCGAATTTGATTGATCAAATCGCGAATTCCTTATTTGCATACGAAAGGTCACCGGGACGACCTCTCACACTGGTCAATCTTAGATCAACAGTATGACAAAATAAAAAATCTGTTGATCTAAATTTATTTAGATTGAGTGCGTTAAAGGTCGCTACTCAAATATGTTTAGTTTGGTAGCCGTTTTTGAAAGCCACTTTTATAGTCCGCTTAGACCTATCTGGCAACAAACAAGTGAATGCATAACAGGTCAAGCCCCCATTTTGTGACGTCATTAAGGGGGATCAACAACCTGGCTTGTGAAACCCCATTGACCATCGTTAACGAGAGCGTCCAGACGGGTAAGGGGGGGTCATATGTCACAAACTTGGTACCGGCTGTCAGCTGTAAGCGGTTCGTAACGAAACAATTTCACCCCTACCGATCATTTGCGACTCTTTCGGGGCCCTGCTAATAAAACACTGGAAGTTAAAAATTCAGGTTGCAGACCCCCTTTAACAGAATCAGCCTCGTTATCTATACATCTGTCGTAACAATACCACAGGAAAAAAAACCTAAGTAATTAACGATTTTCAGAAAATGTTTTCCACTCAGTTAGATAGATAATTTGACGATGTAACACTACTAGTTTAGTGTAAAAAAGATATCCACAACAATGGTAATTAAATAATTATTTAGGCGGTATTTCAGTTGAAATAATGATGCGTTACTCTGTATAGACTGTTTATTATTATTAGTATGACAGAGCATGTCAAGCATATTACCAAGACATGTTACTTCCATCTTCGGAACATCAGTAGAGTGAGACCACTTCTCACCAAGGAGGCAGTTAAAACTCTGTGTCTAAGTCTAGTGATGTCACGGATTGACTACTGCAATAGTCTCCTGGTGGGATCTCCAGCCTGCATCACAGATCAACTTCAGCGTGTCCAGAACACCGCAGCTCGGATCACCACTCTAACTCCTAGACACCACCACATCTCCCCTGTTCTGCAGGAGCTCCACTGGCTGCCAATCCAATACAGGATTACTTTCAAGCTCCTCTGTCTAGCCCACCAATGCAGGTCCAACACAGCTCCTAATTACCTCACAGAGCTACTTGAGCCCCATGTCCCTACCAGATCTCTCCGCTCACAAAATCAGTGCCTATTCGTCTTACCAAAAGTAAAACTCACAAAATATGGACACCGCTCATTTTCCTTTGCTGCTGCAAAAGAATGGAATGCTCTTCCACAAACCGTTCGCACCTGTGCTGACTTTCAGACTTTCAAACGTCTCTTAAAGACTCACTTGTTTGGACTAGCATTCTGCTGAATTCACACTCAACTTTCTTGACTATTTCTGTGCGCTTTGAGCAGGATATCCAGCCTGGAAAAGCGCTATATAAATGCTCTTATTATTATTATTATTATTATTATTTTTATTACGTCACACGCGCGCAAGTTTTATGGCCCCTAACCCAGGTGGGTTTTCCACAGCCGAAAATTACGCTGTCTAAATAAAAGGCCAATTAAAGGTATTTATTGGACAAATTGACAAAAATTAAGTCCAGTTTATATTTTTTTGAAAAATCTTTGAACGAAAATCCAGAAGTGGTAAGGTCGAGGTTAGTTGACGCTGCTACGTTGACGCAGCCAAGTCTGATAGAAATGTTAACAAAGTGCTTTCTTAAGTTTTTTTAATGATATATTTAAGGTTAACACTGCTTTCAGAGAGTTTTTTTCACCCTCACTTTAAGTTCATCAAATGGGTGCACTAAACACACTAAACAGTTGTGTAAAATTATCTTTTCAAATTATCATCCTTTGTTTCACATCCTAGGAAGCGATAATGCATTTTTCTTAAAAAAAGAATGATTTAATTTGAACTCGTTGTTTAAAATGCATTTTAGTACGTTTGCCTCTAAAGACATTAATCTCTCTCCAGACCTGCCTTGAGTTAGACAATGTGCAACACATTATTTTCCATGAGCTAGCATCATTAACGGTACAGTCCTATCGGGGTATTTTTTTGTGGAAACTAAATAAAAGAGTACTTCCCTGTTTTATAATTATAAAGAGAATACTAAACGACGTCCCGTTTCATAACATATTTATGAAACGAGTTAATGGGTTGGTATGGCCCGCTGACATTATGACGTCATCCTTAACAATTGTGACGTCATCATTACGTCACATCATTCGGTCAGCGCGTGATGCTATGACACATAGTGTAATAACATGGTTGATTTATTTAACAGCAATAATTACAAAATGAATGAATTTGTTGCACTAATTTCCGCGATTCTGATTGGACGAGAGCGCTCAAAAACCTGCTGCCATTTCTCGATAAATGCAGAAAAATTTGCAACCACACCATGTGCATTCATTCCTTGTGACGTCACAATCACCTGACGCAATAGTTCGGTTTTGACAGTTGCGAGTTGTGAGTTGCGTTCTGTGGCAAAGACAGATATAACATATCTTATCACTTCCCACCTGCGTTTGTAACAAGTAAATACATTCTTCTCTCTAATACAATCCATACATTCACCGCAAAGACTGCATTTTAATAAGTACGAGTCCTCAAGCTTGTTCGCTCCGAGCGTCTCGCAAACGGCGGACATTTTGAACGTCGTGTGAAATGCTAATTAGGGGTATTCCGAAAATGCGGATTCCGGTTAAGACGAATTGTGATTGCATGGGTGTCAATGGTTGGTTCATCCACTGTTTTAAACAATATTTTATATCTATTTTCAGAGGTTTATAGGTCACAACCTACATTTGGAGATTATATGCAGACACCAGTCACTTAAGGTGACCGTGACCGTATTTTTAATGTCACCACGGCACTTGAACCACTTTTGAAACTGTTGTTTACGCATTTTTAGCTCATCAGGTCTGAAAGACCCGATGGGATTATCGCATGGCATGGCTTGGCGTCCGGCGTCCGGACCGTCCGTCAGTAAACTTTTCACATTTTCGACTTCTTCTCCAGAACCAATGACTCTAGAGAGCTAAAATTTGATGTGCAGACTCCTTGGCCAATGTAAAATTGCTAAATTGTAGATTTCATGACCCCATGACCCCAAATGGGGTCACAGGGGTCAAAACCTTAAAATCCTATTTTCATCTTCTTCTCCAGTTCCAAAAGGTCTAGATAGCTGAAATTTTTTGAGTAGACTCCTTAGTCAATGGGGATTCTAAATTGTAGATTTGGTTACCCCATGACCCCAAATGGGGTCACAGGGGTCAAAACCTTACAAACCTATTTTCATCTTCTTCTCCAGTTCCAAAAGGTCTAGAGAGCTGAAAAGTTGTGAGTAGACTCCTTGGCGAATGGGGATTCTAAATTGTAGATTTCGTAACCCCATGACCCCAAATGGGGTCACAGAGGTCAAAACCTTACAAACCTATGTTTATCTTCTCCTCCGGTTCCAAAAGGTCTAGAGAGCTGAAAAGTTGTGTGTAGACTCCTTGGTCAGTTGGGATTCTAAATTGTAGAGTTTGGTTACCACTTGACCCCAAATGGGGTCACAGGGGTCAAAACCTTAAAAACCTATTTCCATCAAAAGTCTGATGAGCTACAGAGCCCATGGCTCTATTTTCTTATGAACTGTTGCACTCAATGTCTTTAAATCAGGTCACAACATACATTGGGAAATAAATTTAGATATTCGGAAACATTGGTGATGTTTGATCACAACACGTGCAATAAATGAAGGACATCAATTTGGTATAGGTTTCTCGGACAGGACAATTGCAAGGACTTAAGAAAACAGCGCGCATTGGAACTCTTATAACTTCCGAACAATAAATTATATATTAGTTAAAATTGAAAGAATGAAGCGCTTAGTTAGAATTGAAAGAATGAAGCACCCTTTTCAATTGTTCTACTAATTTGTAAACACCTTCCTCAGGGCAAACTGATAAGTTTTGTTACGTCAACTAGAAACAAGAAATGTCAGCGGTAACATTAACTCTTGATGTAGCAGGAAGGGAAGACTACTTTCATTTGCCACACTTTGTAATTAAAAAGAAAACTATGGGCAACTTTTCGGAAGAGAATCCGACAGGACATCACTGCATAGAGGATCTCTGGTGCCGTATCATACGTGTGACACCTGTAGAGTGTATAGTACTAATCTACATGCAAAATCTGACCATGATCTCACTGCCTGTCTACTGTCATGTATACAGGTTCCATGTAGTTGGACTCAGGAACCTCCCTGGACTACTCCAAAGTTGTGGCTGGAGGTCTATACAGCCTGACTGTGGCTACACAAACCACAAACTGTATATTCGTGACTGCATGTACCACATTTTTCGCATTTCGCGCATTATCGCAGGTCAATGTCCCCTAGTGTGTGTACTTAATGAAAATCGCTTAACTCCACTCTCTTCAAGAAGAATAAAAGTTTATATATATATATCGGATAACAATAAACAGACCATCGGTCGCACAGTAGGCCGATTTGACTATTTACATCACCTATAATAAGTATAAATAGTTTCCTAACTGTGTTTGGAAATCAATGTTTACACATTTTGACGGAATCATTATAGCTCTAAGTTTATTTTAAAGTCGAACACTTATTATTGTGCCTACTTATGTTATAAATCATAGTCTAACACGTGGCATTCTTTTCACAACCGAATTATTACACAACGGGTTATTATTTGGCTTACACTCCCGTGGAACACCCCTACAATGGTTTTAACTTAATTTGTTTATGTACAAGTAATTCAAATAAGTTTAAGTGATATTATTTTCCGGGTTTTATATGTCTTGATAAGAATAAATATTTAAACCGACTATCTTAAATCCTCACAGACTTGGGTTTTAGAACTAAACGCTTGATTTCCTACATTAAAAAATAATTTATTTACGATGTTTCAACCAAATTTGTTTGAGTCATACCTTTTAATCTTAATAGAACACGTTTGATAATCAATTGTATAAGGGAGAATCTCTCATGCAAATGGCTACAAAGAATATATCTAAGAGATTGGCTTTCCTCGTGTTGATATTATGATTGGAAGTAGACAGAATCTATAGAACGTGTCTGTCCTGCTTGTTTAGTCTTACAATAAGACTCTGAAATGATTTTGTTTCAATAAATCTGAAACTTGGAAAAAAGGATGAAAAGGAGACTGAACCTAAATTGAGCTCTCAAGTCTTATTATAGACTTGCTTAGGTTTGCATTTTATTTTAGGCTCTGGCTGACAGACTACTGCTTGTTATGAACTGTTTACAATCGACATGTTGCTTGATATACAAACCTGTCGATACCTACTGTATCGTGACTATTACGGATATTATTAAAAAAAATAAAATAATTTGAAACCAGATCTTTAAGTTATTAATTCTTCTCCTATTTTTAATTTTGATGGTCATGCTGTTGTAATAGAAAGCTACTTTGACTTTCATTTTGGGCTTTTAAAATAAATACGCTGTTGAAAGTGGTTTTGATTAAAACACAATCGCGAAACTTTAAATATCGAATAAGTGACGAAATATTCTTCAAATGTATATTTGATTTTGGTGCCTTTTGAGAGTTGAAAATCCAGCTAGGTTTCTCACAATAGCAAATTTGTAGTAATCAGTATTTAAAATTTTGTTTAGTTAATTGAAAAGGGGAAGGGATTTTTATGTTATATACATTTTGATTACTGATTTGTTTTCTGTGTTTCAATCGTAATATGTTATGTTTCTTATTTAAACACCTGATCAAATTATTAAAGCCCCATTACCATACTTGCATGCGGTTTGTGAAATTTAACTATTGAGAAAAGAAATACATCACTCGTAAGAACAATCTTTCGTCGAAAGTTTGATATCATATAGAAATGTTTTAATCAACAATATAATAAAAATCTTAATCCGACGACAAAAGTACAGTACCCTCTGAAAAAGTATTATATCTATTAATCAACCCGCTTTCGGCGACATCATCATTGTCAGTGTAGGTTTAACACTGCGTCTCAGTTACCGCAATTGCGTCTAATTGGTATCAACTAGTGTCCGATTCGGATAAAAAGAAAGGAAAATCTAGTCGTGCGCGAAAAAGACGGTTTTCAAGCAAGCAAGCGTATATTTAGGAACAGTAAATAATTGAGATGGCCACACTTGATTCGCCTTCATGTCGACATTCCGGGGCTTACGTTTCGGTCATTTCAGCAAACTGTCTCCTATTTAATGAAGTTCGTTCATATCTTCTCATGGTTGGTCGCAAAAAATTGTTAAAAATACCACAAACACAGTAAAATATTTTTAAAATATTGGAGTTTGAATATGGGTCTTTAAGTGCTGATTTGGATAACGTCATTTATGTATTAATTGTTACCTCATTAAACCTATCTGGCAATAACTTGAAGAATTGATTTTTGATAAACAAAAACTAACATTGTGTTAGGTTTTTGGGAAAAGAGAAATAATTACTGTCGTTAAACACAATATATTCAAAATGAAACTACAGGAAAAGATAACAAATTTTAAACATGTAACAGAAGATATTGAGACAGCATATTTTTTTGACTGCTTAAGTGTCTATTCCAACTGCAAATATGAAAATTTGCCTGTCACAACCTATTTTGATACCGTTTTACATATTTATTACCATATCTATCTATTCACCTACCAACGCTTTGTGTATGCAATGATTGTTATGTCCTTGATTTATTATGTGATTTGTTATGTATTTTATTGATTATGTGAACTATCTTGCATTGTATGGAGATACAAAATAAATTTAGAAAACAACAAAAACATTTTCTTTAAATAAAAAAAGACGGTTAAGACCATAGCATTACATGCAATTAAGTTTGATAACAAATAAATGTGCACAATATCGGTAATGACAGTGAAAATCAATTAGAAGGACCCAAAATAAAACTTCATAGAATATCAAAACACTGCAGGAAACCGTTTTCAATATCCAAAGGTTTAACAAACGTCCGAAACCATCAGGGCTATTCGTCTCTTCATATACCTGTCAATGGTGTTGAAGTGCCTTTCTGTTAACTTAACGTTATCTTCCTACGCAGAGCCTAAAAGGCAAGTTTCCAAACTGTCATTTTATGCCTTGCTGCAGAGACTTTACTTTTCTGTGCTGCTATAGTGCCCCTACAGACTAGAGAGCAAGCACAAAAAACTCAAGGCTATGCAGCAAGGCATAAAACTGACAGTTTGGAAACTGGCCTTTTAGGCTCTGCGTAGGAAGATGACTTAACGTAAGGTCCTGTCATTTCAGTTGGAACAAGTTGTCCAAATTGATACCACAAATAGTCGACCGGGTTAATGCCTGGAGACATTGCACACCATTCTCTAACTTGACCTGATGATCATGCACGACAGAAGCTGACAGTTGGTACATTGTACTTTTTCATCTAATCGGGTGAAGTCTATATTTTTATCTTTCTTGCTTCATGTATGATATTTGACAAGTTCTTCATAACCTGATAGCTCTGCTTGCATAACGCCATGCATTTGTTTCATATAACCTTATGAGGTGTTATTTCACAGAGTGATCTAATAATAGCTTTCTTTTAACGCGAATATATACATGACAAAGCATGCTCAAAGCGCCGTGAGTTTAGGAATAGTACCGTATTTCCTCGATTAGTCGCCGGATATGACTGTTAAAAGTAAATACACGCCAGGTCTCGAATTGACGCCGGGTGATGAGTTGATTAATTAATGCTCCCGTAGTTGAATGAAGATAATGTATTCTCTATCTACACCATCGCTGCGCATTTATTTCCTACTTAAAAGATAGTAGGCCTCGAATAAATGCCGGGTCTCGAATACACGCCGGGGATAAAGGAGGACTGAAAAAATAAAAGCCGGGGGCGTCTATTCGAGGAAATACGGTATTTTCGATGCGACCTACAGGTCCCATTTGTACAGCTAGGTGAAAGGAGTGCAATGTGAATGAAGTGTCTTGTCCAGAGACATAACACAGGATGGGACCCAAGTCACAAATTTTAGTGTCTTAAGTGTTGATAAAAGAAGATGATAAAAGAAGATCCCTTACTGTATTTCATCCTGCTACATCAGCGTATATGTCTCCGCTAATGCTACAACCTATCCTCTGATATCCTCCTATAGCCTTCTGTCGTATCGCTATGATGTAGTAGGATGACTGTATTTTCGCAGCCGATGTTGTGTCCGAATGATCCTCCGTAATTGATTTTGAAGAGAGAAAAGACGTTTTCGCAAACAGAAAAGGACTGATTACTTGCAAAAATGGATGATTGATTGTCATCAACAAACTACTCTGGGTCGACAAAGCAAATCTCGGACACTTCCGCATGTTTATCCGAGGTTTGTGATTGCTATGGACAGTTGCTAGGGGCGGGGCTAAATGGATCGGTCTATTAAAGTTTCTTCTTAAATCGATTATTGCATATCCAAATTTCATTGTTTTAGATTTAAATATTTATAATTATCAAACACACATTAGTTTAATTAATGTATACGCTCCTAATAATGCTCAGGAAATGGTAGTTTTTTTTCATAATGTGTCAACATTATTAGTTACCAATAGACTTATAATCTTAGGTGAAGATTTTAATTGTGTTCTTTTAACACTAAGATTGATAAAGTAGGCGGCAATCTTGATGCTATTCAACTGGGCTCTTCTATTATTTTACAATGGTTTTCTGACTTTTCACTCACCGATCCCTATCATTTTTGTTTTCCTGATAAAAATGCCAAAACATGGCGTAACAGCATCACTGCCTTACGTTTAGATCGCTTTTATATTTCTTCTGATTTGTGTGATTTGATGTGCCAATATATCGGTGTGTTCTGCTCCGATCATGACGTGTTTGTTAAAGCTCAAGGATATCGCCGGTATTGACTTTGGCAAAGGTTATTGGAAGTGCAACAAGAAAAGCCTTTAAAAAGGCATGCTTGGTGCCACATAGGCAGATGAAGGAGATTGTGATTTGTCGAACAATTTGGGTGATAATATATACAACACTGGATAACAGCAGTAATATTAACACGAGTATTACTCAAAGTTAAGTTCACAAAATTAATTTCTATCAACACGAATTGCTGAAAGTTATGAATATTTTTTACATTCATCAACGATTGTTGGTATATTTCAAATCAAAACACACGAGGGTGATATACTATTTATCATTCAAATTCACTCTTTTTGAGATCTCAGAGAAAAAATGTAAATCTCTGAACACAACAACACTAGATTTTCAAGACAGTGATGTGACAGTGCCAGTTTATGATGTTATGGCATTGTGATGTTGTTACTTGAAGTAAAAACACTGCATGGGTTGCCATGTAGCGTTGACAATGACAGGAAATTGTGCAAAACGTACTGCCAAAACCATATCTCCTTGTCATGCTGGTTAATTATTAACTGTAGCATTACAGATAATAAACAAAATACTTTCCGATGATCTGACGAGATTTCAACCAAGCTCCGCTGAGCTAAGCCGCGGCCTTATAGTAACCGTATGGAACCAGCGATGTAGATCTAGGTCATATTCTAAATATAGCACGAGTCAGTTTCAGTAGCTCTGATAATAAATACATGTTTTCAACGTAAACATTTAGTGACATCGTTAAGTATGACTTGTCACGTGGGCGTAAGTGATCTACCTATCAGTAAACATAAGTCTTTTTTCGATGTCACCATCGTTCTTACACAAACATTACTTTTAAATCGCCAGGCGAGCCCAGCGTGAAATTAAATCGCGTGGGTTATAAAAAAGTGGATTCTGCGATTATTGAATGCGAAATAATGCTCTTATCTGGAACAAATGCAGAGTCTTCATCAAATGAAGATGTTTTTGATTGAGTCTGTTAACATTTATCAGCGTCTTTAATAGAAAATATTGTTTCTCTTTTAACATGACATTTAAAGCGAAATCATATTCCACAGTTTAATGTGCCAAATATTTTGTATTACCCACATGGTGACGTAATGCATTTTTCGCTACAGCTCTGTTCATTGGTCTTTTGATTTGGATACAACACATGTGATTGGCGCGGCTTCCCTTTGAAAATATCAAGAGTAATATAGAGAGAATTCAGAAAAGTTTTAGGAGAATCAAATCATAATACTTGGTGCCCCTTGGGGCACCAAGCAATAACCAATTTTTTTAAATACCAATTTCAACTTCTTGTTTACTAACTTTTGTCGAAATAAAATACCTTCCAACGTCAACCTTACTTTAGATTTTCAAAATTGAAATTCAACAATTTATCAAATTATATTAATAAAGGCGTAAGATGAAACATTCATTCCCAACGTTTGTATCATATATGGCAATGCACTGAAAAACAATGTTCGCATCCCTTATGTGCTATCATTTAGAACTTATCTAGTGAAGGAAACGTTATAATAATTATATTCCTTCTATGGTTATATTTTCGTTCGTGGGTCAGATGTCTGGAAATAAAATATAGACCGGTCATAGTCTTACCCTCGTTACAATATGACCGAAGGCTTAGATCAAGACCGGTGAGTTAATTCACATAACTGAATAACCACTGGGTGGTAACGTACCATGGAAATTGCTGACCACGAAGCGAGGAAAGATGACAGAGGCAGGGGACCAGCTAAAGTAGCAAAAAATAATGTACACAATGCAATTGAGTGAACCCGAAATCCAATAATAATCATAACCATGCACTCGAATAAAAAGACAACATATTGAAAGTCACACATCGCACATCAAACATGACATAATAGTACATCTGAAGAAGTTTCGATCAAAGTAAAAGTGTCAGAAGCGGGCATAAAATATCCCCTTTGAGTCCGCGAAGAACTTTTCTGCTGCAACCTAATAGCTAATACAAATTATTATGATAGAAATATTACATATATATTCAATCTTAGATTGAAACTGTTAGATGTGCGACAAATTCGTTCATATTAACAGTTATCAAATTAACCCTATGCTTCTTCTTGAATATTATTAGTATGGTAATCATCAGATATGACATAGTGCTGCGGATAATTGTGGCACCTGTTGGGTATTTACTTACATTACTTTTTGATGATATTTTTCATTCTGTTGATTTTGAATGTTGTCCTTGAATAAAAAAAGTTATATAAATGTAGGATTCAAATAAAACAAAGATTCTTTACTCCATTCAGTCTCGATTTATTCCTTGAATGATTGATAAAGTTCATTCATTGATTTTGTTTTGACGATATCTCAGTCATTATTGTGAACATTTTGATTGTCCATTATGAGCGCTGAATAGGTGCAAGCTACAACAAACAGAAAATGCACTATTAAGTAACTTGTAAACACAACGTTGAACTAGATATTCGTACATTTGAGAGTAATAAACTTGTGTATATAAACGTTACTTTTCCGGATTTTAAACGGGAACAAAAGCTTTACTGAAATTAACAATAAATTTACAAATTATAAAAATATACCAAATAACATTGATTTACATATAGTGATTTTGCATTTAGCTGATATTAGAAACCTTACAAATTTTGGCGTTCTTTAAACCCTACATAAAGTTAAATTTACTTAGACATAAAAAACACATGTCTGAAGTCAGCCATGTTGATTAAGGAGTCCAAATCCAGGCATTACCAGGAAAATTATATAATTAGAAATTTTACCTTACAATTAAGTTAAGAAAAAATATTGCCAGTAAATGAAAAGGAATAACTACTTCTATAAAGATAAATATGTAAGGCACACACATTTGAGAATAACCCTACAATTTTGATGAATCAAAACGTTGAATAAACATGACAAAATTAAGCGAAGCATTTATAAAATCATATGAAAATCTCCACTGACTAGACAAAATTATTAAGTGTAACAATCCGTCCCCTTAAATGCGAAGACATTTAACCGGTCATTGATTCAGTCGTAGAACATGTTCATGTTCATAAAGTTAACTGTTCATGGTCTTTACAGTCCATATCTTTCACAGAGTTCAATACTGTCCTTGACAGACACCTTATAGCAAACAGAGCTTGTGAATCGGCCTTGTGAGCTCAGAGTTCTTTGTTCTCACCATAACTGAGCGAACAACACCGTCATTCCCAGGATTCACCTGAGTCACCTTTGCCATAGGCCACATGTATCTGGGAACATTTTCATGCATGATTAACACAATGTCCCCTACTTTCAAGTTCACAGTTGAACCTAACCACTTTTGACAAAGTTGTAGAGTCGGCAAATATTCTTTGAGCCATCTGGCCCAGAATTGATCTGCTAATGACTGGATGTATTTCCAGCGTTTGCCATAGCGGTCGCTCAGGGACAATCTGCCAGGTGGTGCAGACTTTGGAGAGCGTAGGAGTAGGATATGATTTGGAGTCAATGGCTCCATATCCTTGTGATCGTCAGAATAAACAGTAATCGGCCTACTGTTCACAATTGATTCTACTTCACAGAGTAAGGTTGTCAGCCCCTCATCTTGAAGATTGTGTTGCTGCTACAAGCAGAGCATTGAGCACCTTGCGGACTGTCCGGATCTGCCGCTCCCAGACGCCGCCCATGTGGGAAGCCGCAGGGGGATTGAACATCCAGGTTATATCTTTCCTGCGCATGTGTTCTTGGATTGATTGCTAATTCCAGGCATTAATAGCTTGTCTAAGCTCCTTTTCGGTTCCCCGAAAGTTTGTTCCATTGTCGGAGCAAATGAGTTCTTGGGGGCCTCTCCTGGCTTCAAAGCGCTTGAGGCCATTTATGAATGAATCCGTGTCCAAACTATCAAGCTTCTCTATGTGGATAGCTCTGGTGGTTAAGCAGGCGAATAGACAACCGTACCTCTTTACTTGACTTCTCCTGCGTTTCACAATAAATGGGCCAAAGCAATCGACTCCTACATGAGAGAATGGAGGAGCGCCTGGAGTTACTCTGTCTTTAGGGAGATCTGACATTTTCTGAACTAACTGCTTTCCTTGCAGTCTTCGACACCGAATGCAGTCTCTTAATACTTTCTTTATTGAGGCTCGGGCATTTATTACCCAAAACCTGGTCCTGATGTGTGACAGAACATGTTCCGTGCCTGAATGACTTAATTGTTCATGGCAATCGCGCATGATGACAGTCACTATTTCATGTCCTTTCGGCAATATCATTGGGTGTCGTGTCTCTTCTGGAATAGGTGCATATGCTAGCCTACCACCCACACACAGGATACCATCTTGATTGAGAAATGGTTCAAGCGGACGGATAGGACTAGATTGCTTAATCGAATGTGCACAAATCAGGCATTCTATTTTCTTTGGAAAGGATGACTTCTGTACGTACTTGATTATTGCCTTCTCCGATTCTTTCATTTCAGCAACACTGAGAGGTTCCATAGAGACCTTTGCTTTTCCTTGTTTCTGTTTGACCCTGCAAATGAGACATCTCTTCAATCTCAGGATCCAGCATACAGCTTTCTTCAGGCCATACCAAGATGAGTACTTCTGCAGAAGACGATCGGTATTAAAGTCACCATCTTCTGTTTTCGCAAAATTCACTTAAGCTTTCTTGATTTCCAGTTTTTCTGTTGCTATGTTGAGTGCTGGAGGTTGGTTTGGCCATGTCTCTTCATTTTGCCATAGAAAACTTGGCCCTTGCAGCCAACTTTCCTGTTTTAACAGAGCTGCGGCGTCCAGGCCACGGGACACTATGTCGGCCAGATTCAGGGAGGTTTCAACATGCCTCCAATTTTTTTGCAACGATCTCTCGCGAATGACCATCACTCGATTGGCTACAAATACTTGGTATCTTTGTGACTCATTTCGGATGTAATGTAGGACTATCATACTGTCCGTCCAAAACACGGTCCTTTCTATATTGATTCGCAATTCTTTGTGCAAAAGTTCATTTAATCTCACTGCAAGAACTGCAGCACACAGTTCAAGACGGGGAATTGTTATTGTCTTGATTGGCGATAATCGAGACTTTGACATTAAGAAGGAGCAGCATATCTGCCCCTTAGTATTCCTCATTCGCAGATACGCGACTGCGCCATAACCTACACTGGACGCGTCAGCAAAGATCTGCAGTTCGAAAGTGGAAGCTTTATTGAAGTCCCTTGGCACTACACACCTAGGTGTGGAAAACCCTTCTATGAGATTCAATTCCGACAACCATTTGGACCATTTTTCTTTGTTGTATGGTTCCATTTCCACATCCCATCCCTTGTGGAGCCTACATTCATCCTGGAATATCTGTTTCGCACTCAGAATCACCGGAGCCAGGAAGCCAAGTGGGTCATATATGGATGCGATTACACTCATCAATCCTCTCTTAGTGAGGGGTTTGGATTTTGGACTGAACTTGAAGCAGAGTTCATCAGTTTCTGTGTCCCATTTCACTCCCAGAGCCTTATCCTGTGGGAGATCAGCTGTACCTAGATCAACATCTTGGCTCGCTCTTCTTTGGGAACGTTATTCAGCACAGTTCTGCTATTACCGTACTCAGCCATTTGGTGAGTCGAAAAGATCCCCTCTGCAACAGTTCACAAAGTTCCTTGATCAACTTTACTCCTTCCTGCTCAGATTTGACTGATTTTAAGCAGTCGTCTACATAGAAATTGTCTTTCACAGTTTGAATGATGTCATAATCAAAGTTATTGATATTGTCTAAGGCAACAATAATCTCATCTTTCCACCACAGAAACCTGAGAGAGTCACGATGAGGATCTGTTACCTTTACTCGTTGATACATCGACTCAATGTCACCTGCTAGAGCTATCTCATGTTGTCTAAACCTAAGCAGAACCCCTAGTAATGAGTTAGTCAAGTCCGGACCTTGGTACACTGCCTTATTCAAACTGGTGTCGCAATAGGAAGCAGAACAGTCAAAGACAATCCTGAATTTTCCAGGCTTCTTGTCATTGATAACAACATGATGTGGGAGATACCAGACAAATCCATTGGTTTCATTAGTCCCTTCAGACGGAACCTTTTCTGCGTATCCCTTCTGCAGCATGTCTTGTATGCCTGCATTGTAGTCTTGAGACAATTTCTCTCATTAGCTTTCGGGTTAGAGATTGTAGCCTGGAGTGTGCCGCACTGTAGTTATTAGGCAATCCAGGTGGGTTTGACTTGAAGGGTATTGGTAGCTTGTAGTGATCATCTTCCCTATCAACTGATGCATCCCACAAATTAATAACATGATTGTCTTGAAAGGAGTATGTCACATCATCATTGATAGCATCATTCAGACGCCAGAATCTTTCCACTTGAGCATCAAGATTTTCCTGAACAAAGTTTGCAGTGACATGCTTTTGTGAGCCTCTTTGTAGGGTCCATTTATTGGCCATCCAAGTATGGTCTTCGTTGCGTACGGCTGATTAGCTGTACCAGACCGTACATCAAGCGGTATGAGCGCAGACGGGTTGTCCTGTCAGATTAGTATTGTTACCTTTGCCAGTGGTCCATTGAAGATAGGTAGATCAATCCCGCGGAAATGTTCCCAGTTGTCAATATCGCTCTGCGTAACAACACTTCCTTCCACTAACGGCATCTGCGGCAAGACGAAAACATTAGACATGTTGACACTATTCTTTCCTTCAATGTCTGTCATATTGAGAGAAACAACTCTGGTTGTTGATTCACTATTCCTGTCCGTAAGTGTATTCAATGACAACGTGGCTGTTTTTCCTTCTAAGCACAGACAATCAGCTAACTCCTCAGAACAGAAGCTATTCGTGCTTCCCGGATCAAGCAAAGCGAATGTCTTGTGTCCCTTCACACAGACTGGAACTATTGCCCTTTCTCAAAACGTGAGTTATCTTCCTTGACGGCCGCTAATAAAAAACAACTGCGCATGTCTCAATATGGGCTCTTCGCCTTCCGGGACGTACCGCGTAACGTCAAAATGGCACCTAAGCCACGATATTGCTGCATTTGTAGCAACAACAGCCGAACAGTTATCAATGGAAGAAAGATATCTTTACATCGATTCCCTGTTGATACAAAATTGAGATGAGTGTGGTTACAGCGATGCAAACTTATTCGTGTAGATTTCCATTATAGTAGAAATGACAGCACAAGGTTATGTTCTGAGCACTTTGTGGGTCAGCAAGGACCAACAAAACTCCATCCATTACCAAGTGTATTTCCAAACAAGACATTCACAACATAGGTATGTTTTAATATTTAGGAATAACTACTAAAATAGTGTCGATTAATTATCAACGTTTTTTCCCCCTTAAAATTCCTTTACAAAGTTTGTAGAATGTAAGAAAATTTCTTAAAGAATCAATCTTATGGATTTAACGTTTATATATACACTCAACTGTACTGTATAAGGCCCAATTGTAATTGTGATGTTGATTTTGAATGAAAAATGATATTAAAATGATAAGCCATCAGCAAGTCTTGGATATTCGTAAAAAATAACAACTATATCAAATTGATGTATTTTGGTGAGATTCTCTACATTTCACAATTAGGCCTACTGTAGATCAGTAAAGTTGTTTTTTTGCGCTTTTTAATTTGACAGTCAATTAAATAGTATGCAATCCTTACCGATGACAATAATTGGCAATTTGTATTTATACATCAATTATGAATAAAAGATAATATAGATATTTTTGTGTAAGATTTCCACCCCATTGTTTTCAGAATGTTCAAGCTGCAACCAGTGATGTTCCAATTCTTCAAGATGAAGATGCAGATTAAGACATGAGTGTTGATCCTGAAACTGAAGATACAAGTGTTTGTGCTTCAACAGATGATGCTTTTCTACCTGGAAAGTCATCAAGGCTTGAACTGTCTCTCAGTTTACATGATTACTGTGGTTCCCAGAAAGTTTCAAGTCGTTATGTTAATCAGTGCACTCAGACATTATCAGATACACCTGTACATAAAAGTATTTCAGATGGTACACAGACAGATACGGCTTCATGTGCCACTATGAGTTGTAACGCTAGCACACAGACAGAGGCTCTGCCAACAGAAAGTATCGGTATTCAAGTTGACAAACCAATGCTTGTATATGAAGATATCAGAAAATCAGATGAAAGTATCATGTTTTATACTGGTATACCAAATTCAGTTGCATTCAAGGCTATGTTTGATGAGATGTACAATGATGAACAAATTTACACAGATAGAACAGATGGTGGAAGGCCTAATTCCTTGAGACAGATTGATGAATTCTTCATGATTCTTATGAGACTAAGATTAGGCCTGTTGCTTGATGACTTAGCATATAGGTTTAGAGTTTCACGGTCCACATGCAGCAGACTTTGTAATAAATGGGTTGATTATTTGTATGTTCAACTCTCATGTTTGATACAGTGGCCCAGTAGAGATAATGTCAATGCAACTATGCCAGATTCTTTCAGGAAAAATTATCCAACTACTAGAGTAGTTATATATTGCACTGAGATTTGGACTGAGACTCCAAGTTCACTTCAACTTCAGTCACTTTTATATAGTGATTACAAGTCGCACATGACATACAAATCATTAATTGGAATAAGCCCAGCAGGTGTTGTGACTTTCTGTTCAGATTTGTACTGTGGTAGCATAAGTGACAAACAAATAACCAGATTGTGTCGTCTTGTTGATTTGTGTGAAGAAGGTGACGCCATAATGGCAGATAAAGGTTTTGTAATATCTGATTTGACAACGCCCAAGGGTATAGATCTAATTATTCCCCCTTTCAGAAGTAAGAAAAAACAGTTTAACCAACACGAAGTAAACGTAACAAAAACGATTGCCCACTTGAGGATACATGTTGAGCGACAAATGGAACGTGTGAAAAACTTTCGGATTTCACAGGGCGTTATTCCCATCACAATGGCTTCTCAGGTCACAAAAATGTGGCGCATTTGTGTCTATTTGACAAATCTTCAACCCCCTCTTGTACTTAAATAAGATAGCTGTTTCTTCAGACATGTCATTGTCATATAATGCATTGACAAGTGGATCACATTATTATTATAACATGATACTTGATGTAATTGTCAATTGTTTTTTTTTGTATTGAATTCCGAACTAATAATGTATCATAAATGACTTTCCTATTTTAGGAAAACATTTGGACAGTTCTGAATAAACTTATTTTGAAGAATGAATTCATTTGTTGTGACCTATATTTAAAACATTACATATTTTGTATGAACAATTTTCTATACAGAAGATCACACAGTTACACTGTGTTTACATTCACAAGGAACAGTGATATGACGTCACAAGTTGATGACGTAACAATATTGTCAGTAAGATGGTGTCGTCACAACACAATGACCTCATCACATGAGCTTGTATTGATGTAAACAATAGCGGCTACTTATCACCTTCTACTCATATAAATCTTTTTAGACTGTATGGGATTGGTAGTCTATTGTTAATAGCCAGCGTGAACTTGAGAGTTGAGATCAAAACTGTAAGTGATAAATAATGATTATAACTCTCGTGTCTTGCCGGGTAATCTATTTATTACAAAGACTCCAAACTGCAAAGTTGTGCAAAAGGTAAAACATTCTTATCCTCCCATATAGATAACACGACAAAAGTGAAATTCAAGGATTTTTACTTTTTCTTAGAATATTTGTCTCAGAACAGATATCCGTCCTTTTGTCCAATATAACAAAGTTAATATTTAGAATACTTATACATGACATTCAAGGACAATTCATCATTATTTCTTTCTACAATAAAGCATGAAAAGGTCATTTTTCACAAAGAATATACAGTATAATCAGATCACATAATGGTCACATTATGAACATAATTTGATCCTGGGAATTGAATTCACAAATATCTTTTAGAATTAAGGCTCTTATGGTTTCTAATAATTTGTAAATCATTTATACAGTGGAATTCCCCTCTTAACTCTGCTTGAAAATAACTCTGGCAAAACATTAGACAAATAAAACTTGTTCAATTTTGGCAACATTTCATTCCACATATGCTCATCAAACTGTATTCTCTCAACTGTCCAGCCATTCAATGTCCAAACCACAAAATCACACCACTGTCGCTCTGTTAGTGCCATCTGACCTTGGACTTGAAAGTAATATCTGTGAGATCTTTTTAGTTTTACACATTCATGTTCATCGAGAAAACAAAAGAATCTAGAATCCTTAGCACACTCCCTTGGATGCATCCACTTCCAATCTGATCGTGCAGGACACTTAATCTCCAACACACCTCCACAGTCTACACATGTGTTCCACACTGACCCATCAGGACTTGCACCTAGATGTGGATACTTTGTATTCACAATAAGTCCACACTCATCCACAACTAAAGTATCAGTATTAGCCGACTTATACATCTTACGAGCTGCCGGTTCATGACTTGTACCCCATCTACAGTAACTGATATTAGAAATATCTCGGTAACAACAAATATCTTTGAGAAGGTTATCTGGTTTTGTGTCACTGCGCATCAATACAACATCCCCAAATTTAGAAGCAGTGAGTCTTTCACTCCTCGCTTTCAGCCACAAGCCATTTCCTTGCTGACCTCTCGTTCTCTCCTCAATGCAAACAACTTCCATCTCTGACACTCTCATACAATCAAACATTTCCTGTATTTGATTTTGACACTCGCCAGAATCAAGATCTACATGATCACAATATGAAAAAGAAATGTCATGAAGAGATGGAACAGTGACAATATCATTATCATTTGATGAAGTAGGTGTATCTTCAAAGTATTTTAAGAATGAAGCTTTAGAGTGACTAGATTCAAGCTTTTCTTTGAAACGCATTACATCAAATATTGGTCTTATTTTAGGAGTTTGGACATGAAAGTTGTGATTATTCAAATTAACTTCAGTGTCATCATGTTCAACGTCACGTACAGCTTTAGAAGATCCAGGTTTTCTGAAATTCACATCCTGTGCCTTCTTAGGACTGAGTTTCCTCTTACGGGGATTGTTCCATAGACACCGCAGTGAAGTACATGCTGTAGTTCCTTCTCTTCTCCTTGATGTCAAATCCACAAGTGAGTGACACAGGGCAGCAACGTGGTTACACACCTCCCCAACTCTGCAACCAAAAATATTATTGTAAACAAACGTAAATTTCTTCATAATCAACAAATTTTATTGACTTTTGAACTGTAATCAAAATAATTTACAAATTTACACAGCAATTAAAAAGAGAGTTTAAAGCTAGTCAATGATGAAAGTCCCAACATTATTACTTTTGTTGTATCTAGCACGTGTACATTTTGTTTCGTTTTAAACTTTACTAGTAGGTTTTAAATGATCTTACGTACCCAGCTGCACATGAGCAGTCTGCAGAGTGTATCTTCCCAGTCACCTTTGACAAACACAGCCATACAGAATGGTCAGGACAATCCTTTTTGTTCGTGGTAGGAAGGGATGGTATCACCTTGCATCTCACCAGAGCATGGCTACATTCAGATGTAATTTCATGAAACTCTACAGAGTGAACATGTCTGTCTTCAAAATAAACTTTAGCTTTCCGTTGAGGGTGCACATTTTTTGTCAGAACAAAATAATTATACATCTCTGTATCAGAGAAATCGGGAATATTATGACTGTCTTTGGTCCAACCATTCAAACTTCGAGGATCAGGAATAATATCACCTGAGGGGGTCACAAGTTTTTCCTCAAGACGTCGATGATTCGGTGTACCAACAAGCTTCCTCCTGTCTGAATAATTCAGTTTTCCTACACCTTTCGCTCTCTCAAGTAGTTCAGACTTCTTCCCGGTGACAAACTGTCCGTGTTGACGTAAATATGTCTTCAATTCAGGCACTCTTTTGGACTCTAACTCCTCATCGTTTAGAAACTCAGTAACGCCCGCCATATTGGTCAAGGTCGAGTACGTCCCGGAAGTCAAACGTCAGTTGTACCGCAGTAATGTCAAGGGACGTTACTCACGTTTTGAGAAAGGGCAATAGGCAAGGCTATTCTCTTACCACCGGCCCCATTAGCCCCATAGGCCGCTCCCTTCACTAGCGTTGTATCGTTGTGATTGAAGTCAGGTGGTTGTTGATTTTCAGATTTTGCGGGTGGCTTATTGTTCCCATGCTCCCGGCCTTTCACATAAGTTCTTGTATGATTATGAAGCAAGTTAGAATGTTTTTTCCCTAGCTGTTTACATCTGTCCACATCACAGAAATTCTCTTTTCCGCAATCGGGCAACATGTTCATAGAAGAAAAGCAGTTAAAGCATAACTTGTGCTTTATCATTTGTTCTAGCCTTCTTATCACATCCAGTTTTTATTGATGTAGGACGAAATTTGAAGTCTCGCCTTTGAGATGTTCTTTCAATGGAGTCCTGCACATTGACTCCGAACACAGGATCAGCCATTTCTTCAGCAATATTCTCAATGAATCTTGCTAGTTGATCTATCCAGGGATACGATCCTGTATGTCGTAACGTGTTAACAGCCTCCTTACGCCAGCTATTTTGAATGTACACTGGCAGTTTGTCAATGATTCTTTTCATCCTGAGCTGATTGTCGATTTCACTTAGTTTCCCCATTGCAGATAATGACACGACGCAACTTCTTATCGTGTCTGCGTACTTCCACATGCTTGTGTAGTCATTAGCTCTTAAGTTTGGTCCATCTGTTACCCTATCAATCCATGCCTTGGCGATGATGTGATGGTTGCCGAATCTTTCCAGCAGAAGTTGTCTTGCTTTATTGTAACCATGTTCTTCGTCCATGATCAGGGAACATTCGATTACTTCTTTCGCGGGTCCGACACAGTAGTGTACAAGACGATTCAGCTTAGCACTGTCGCTAATTAAGGTTTGACCAATACTGTTATCAAATGATCTCACAAAGGCCCAATATTTTAGGGGATTTCCATCAATGGACATAATTTCAACTTTGGTAATTGGAGCATCTGAAAGGTGTTGATTGACTGCAATTGAACCTCAGGATTAATCGGATTAGCATACCCCTGACCAGTCCATGGCAAAGCTTCTGGATTAAGTCTACCAGCTGGTTTCCTGCTTTGAGTTTCACCGTTCTTCTTGGTTTCCTCTACTCTTGGGGGAGAGTTGTTCCTAGCCCTAGCACAACGAGAAGTGTTCACTTGTACCCCGCTCACTTCTTCGATTGACTTCATTTCAGCGTCAGCGACGGCGACCTCGGTTTCGAGGTTGTGGTTTTCTTCTTCCATTTCAATTTGTATTCTCTTCAACTTGAGATCTTGTGACTTCTTCAAAGCTTGTTGTTTTACTTTCAGGGCTGCTTGTTTTGCTGCTACCTTGGATCTTGTTGAACTTGTGCCGCTTCCCACTTGACTGGCAGAGTCCCCTGGCTTAACCAAATCTTGTTGCAGCGCTTGAACATCTCCTCTCACCTTATGCAACCTCTCAAAGATTTCAGATTTGTAGAATTCTAACCTTCCTCCCTCTTCTTCGCTACAACATTCTTGAATTTGAATCACTTTGAGGTTCAAATTTTCAAAAAACTTTTCAAGTGAATTCACTGTATCTTCAATTGTAATAATCTTAGAGTTCTCATCTGCTAAGAGTTCATTTAACTTATTTTCTGCTCTTGTAAATGCAGCTTGAATACCTGCCCTCTCCTTATGGAGTTGTATACATTGTTCAGATTTAACCTCCTCTTGATTTACAGTCACATTTGGCTGTCTGTCTTTTCTCAGCCAACTGTCAATTTCACTTGGTTCTTGATTCATTTTCAAGTCTTTACCTATATTCAATCAATGAATAAAATTTTCTTGCACTTTTATGTAGGATTCAAATAAAACAAAGATTCTTCACTCCATTCAGTCTCGATTTATTCCTTGAATGATTGATAAAGTTCATTCTTGATTTTGTTTTGACGATATCTCAGTCATTATTGTGAACATTTTGATTATCCATTATGAGCGCTGAATAGGTGCAAGCTACAACAAACAGAAAATGCACTATTAAGTAACTTGTAAACACAACGTTGAACTAGATATTCGTACATTTGACAGTAATAAACTTGTGGATATAAACGTTACTTTTCCGGATTTTAAACGGGAACAAAAGCTTTACTGAAATTAACAATAAATTTACAAATTATAAAAATTATACCAAATAACATTGATTTACATATAGTGATTTTGCATTTAGGTGATATTAGAAACCTTATAAAAATACTTACAAATTTTGGCGTTCTTTAAACCCTACATAAAGTTAAATTTACTTAGACATAAAAACACATGTCTGAAGTCAGCCATGTTGATTAAGGAGTCCAAATCCAGGCATTACCAGGAAAATTATATAATTAGGAATTTTACCTTATTATTAAGTTAAGAAAAAATATTATGGATTGCCAGTAAATGAAAAGGAATAACTACTTCTATAAAGATAAATATGTAAGGCACACACATTTGAGAATAACGCTACAATTTTGATGAATCAAAACGTTGAATAAACATGACAAAATTAAGCGAAGCATTCATAAAATCATATGAAAATCTCCACTGACTAGACAAAATTATTAAGTGTAACAATCCGTCCCCTTAAATGCGAAGACATTTAACCGGTCATTGATTCAGTCGTAGAACATGTTCATGTTCATAAAGTTAACTGTTCATGGTCTTTACAGTCCATATCTTTCAGAGAGTTCAATACTGTCCTTGACAGACACCTTATAGCAAACAGAGCTTGTGAATCGGCCTTGTGAGCTCAGAGTTCTTTGTTCTCACCATAACTGAGCGAACAACACCGTCATTCCCAGGATTCACCTGAGTCACCTTTGCCATAGGCCACATGTATCTGGGAACATTTTCATGCATGATTAACACAATGTCCCCTACTTTCAAGTTCACAGTTGAACCTAACCACTTTTGACAAAGTTGTAGAGTCGGCAAATATTCTTTGAGCCATCTGGCCCAGAATTGATCTGCTAATGACTGGATGTATTTCCAGCGTTTGCCATAGCGGTCGCTCAGGGACAATCTGCCAGGTGGTGCAGACTTTGGAGAGCGTAGGAGTAGGATATGATTTGGAGTCAATGGCTCCATATCCTTGTGATCGTCAGAATAAACAGTAATCGGCCTACTGTTCACAATTGATTCTACTTCACAGAGTAAGGTTGTCAGCCCCTCATCTTGAAGATTGTGTTGCTGCTACAAGCAGAGCATTGAGCACCTTGCGGACTGTCCGGATCTGCCGCTCCCAGACGCCGCCCATGTGGAAACTCTACTGAACACTCTTTTGCATTCTCTCAAGTCTGAATGGCAGTGAACGAATTAAAATAATGAATGATATTTACTTTTCACCAATAAACACTTATGTAGTGTTGAATAAACAAAATCTCGTTATCAATTCTACCCAACACCGGTTAACATGCCTTAGACTGTTGGTGAGTATTCGAACATGGCAATTCTTGTTCGAATGCACTATTGTTTACAAATCGTTGCGCACAGAACGCAATTTAGTCTGATTCTTTGGAGTTGAATGCGCATCTGTACTCCCAGTTTTTAAATCCATTGCGTTTCTTTATGATTTTATTTCGTAAAATACGCAGAGGCACTGTATGTAAGTAACTACTAATCATAAATACTGAACAAAATAGATTAGGGATGTTTATGATTTGTATTTCATCTTGTGCTCTATTAAGTAAAAAATCAATATTTTAAATTAATTTTTAGCTCATCAGGACTGAAAGTCCAGATGGGCTTATGGCATGGCCCGTCGTCTGGCGTCCGTCCGTCGTCCGTTCGTCCGTAAACATTTGATACTTTCAACTTCTCCTCATGAACCATACACATTAGAGAGCTGAAATTTTGTGTACAGGTACCTTAGCATATGGAGATTCTAATTTGTAACGTTGGTGACCCCGTGACCCCAAATAGGGTCACAGGGGTCACAATTTTAAAAACCTATTTTCATCTTCTTATCCAGTTCCAAAAGGACTAGAGAGTTAAAAATGATATGTGCAGACTCCCTGGCCAATGAGGATTCTTATTTGTAACTTTGGTGACCCTGTGACCCCAATTAGGGTCACAGGGGTCAAAACTTTAAAAACCAATTATCATCTTCTTCTCCAGTTCCAATAGGACTAGATAGTTAAAAATGATATGTGCAGACTCCTTGGACAATGGGGATTCTAATTTGTAACTTTGGTGACCCTGTGACCCCAAATAGGGTCACAGGAGTCACAACCTTAAAAACCTATTTTCATCTTCTTCTCCAGTTCAAAAAGGTTTAGAGAGTTAATAATGATATGTGCAGACTCCTTGGCCAATGGAGATTCTAATTTGTAACTTTGTTGACCCTGTGACCCCAAATAGGGTCACAGGGGTCACAACCTTGAAAACCTATTTTCATCTTCTTCTCCAGTTTCAAAAGGTCTAGAGAGCTGAAATTATATGTGCAGACTCCTTGGCCAATGGGGATTCTAAATTGTAGGTTTCGTGACCCTGTGACCCCAATTAGGGTCACAGGGGTCACAACCTTAAAAACTTATTTTCAATATCATCTTCAGTTCTAAAAGGTCTATTGAGCTGAAAGACTGCATGTAGACTCCTTGGCCAATTGGGATTCTAAACTGTAGGTTTCGTGACCCCATGACCCCAAATAGGGTCACAGGGGTCACAATTTTAAAAACCTATTTTTCTCCATTAGATGACAGTCTACGGCAAATTTATTTCTCCTTGGATATTTTAGTGTGGACTTCTTTCACTGTCTGATATTGGCGATGCAGAAAGTGTTGAATAATAATAAATCATTTGGGAAAGGAAATTTATTCCGAAATCGTTACATTTGTTTTGTAATTTGTTTTATAAGTTTTCTTGCAATAGGTAACATCAATTTCATTTTTAGCTCATCTGGCCTGTATAAAGCAAACTTGATATGATGCCTGATGAGCTACAGAGCCAATGGCTCTATTTAAAATAAAAAAATTCCAGAAAAAAATGCTAAGCAAACAAAGAAAGTCGCACGGAACACGCGCGTATAAAACACGTCATATTATGATAAAGGATCAACAACTTTTGACTGTCTTTTATAATAGCAAATACCTTAAAAATCATCAAAAACGTTTATTCAATGATAGATGTATGTATTGATAATTTCAGACGCAGTTAAAAATGTTGGAATTTGGTCACTTAAGCAAAGGGAGATAATTACAGGGGGCGCAACTCGTGCATGGCTTATTGTGTAATTGTTGAATCCGACCCTGAAAGTATCAACATAATTTTAATCAGTAACAACTTTTTTTCACAAAATGTATTTTAATAATACTTTTGTAAATGTATGTGAAATAATAGAAATATTTTATATTTTAAAACATACATGATATAATAATGCTGAGGAATATATGGATGACAACTTCTTTGTTCATTGTATGCGACGCTTCGACACAGATTCTTGATTCAAGAATCTGTGTCGAAACGTAGCATACAATGAACAAAGAAGTTGTTCAAGAATCTGTGTCGAAACGTCGCATACAATGAACAAAGAAGTTGTCATCCATATATTCCTCAGCATTATTGTCATTCCAACTTCTAAAATGCCTCTCAAAGAAGTTAATACATGATATATATCGATACCATTGACAGCACACTGTAGAGAATATGTAACGACCAGTTTTTCATAAAGCGTCAATAACCATTATCCTACCTCATGTAAGAATCTCGATCTCTGATTGGTTCAAGTGACCCTGGATAACTACTGATATCACCCTCTTGAGTGGGATGATAAATTATTTATACCACGCCATGAACCAATCACGTAAAAAGCGTGCAAATTGAACATATTTATACCCCGCCATGAAAAAAGTGTGCAGATTGAGCTCCTCGAAAAGTATGTTTCGTAACATCAAAGTCAAAGTAATTGAAGCTATATAAATGCAAAAAAACATACATGTATTATTAGCTTATTAATCTAAGATTTGGTGTTTTAAATGCTTCTCGTCGAAAAAAATGTCAATATTGTGTCCCGGCTTTCTTGATCATTGCATATGAGAATCGGTTCACATTTATTCGAAATATCAGTATTCACTCACTGTTTCGTTGAGTGTCTTGCAAGGAAAGTCGTTTAACATCGAAATTATGCTTCGGGAACTATATCTAACGTACCTAGAGTTACAGTCAGACAAGAGTCTGTTTTAGTTCGACTTTTGTTTGACTTTAATTGAGCATTGAAAGTCGCGTTTAGGAACGATTGTTGGTGTTAGAATGCATAAACGTATTGAGAGCTTTAACGAGAACGGATTCTTAATGTAACTCTGCCAATTTCGAAGTAATATTGGTCAACCTTTTTTTACTTCTTCCTTCGAATGTAAATTAAACAATTGTGTGTAGAATTGTGTGTAAACAAAACAATGCCTTGTTAATCTATTCACTATCCGAGCCATAAAAGCATCCCCATTGGCAAAGCTTTTAATATCTGAATTGAATTCTTCTGTGTTATAGGGATTAAATAAACATTTACCTACAGAGTCAATGGACTTTCAGTTGAAAAGCATGTGCTATCTTCTTCTATCAATGAATACTTCATAGAAAAAGTGTCATGATCCTGGTTAAAATGTGGAAAAATAAACTTCACAATATTTAAGAAAGCATAAAATAGATTTAACATCTTAAATGGTGAGAAAAAATAAGTTGCTGTCTTCATAGCTCTTGTGATTAAAACATTTTAGTATTGTGGCCCAATTGACAGTAGATGAATTATTTACAATAAAAATGCAATGTTATCAAATGTATGTCATATTTTATTTTTACTGAAATAGCTCCAGTGATAGCCATCCTGCTTGGTGCTAAAATGTATTAATTCAACCGCCATCTTCTGACGCAAAGCCAAAGACCCTTGAGTTTTCTAGATCTGTGCTTGCTCTCTAGCTTATTATAAAAAAATCCACTGTTGCGCGAGCTGTGTGAAGGCGGGCATTGTCCTGTTGAAACAGTTCCCTCTGTTGGTCGAGGTGTGGCTGTAAAACGTCACTGAATTATTGTGGACCGTCAAATTGCCGGAAGACATGGCTCCCCACACCATGACGCTCCCTTCTCCAAATCTGTCGACCTGTCGAATGCAGTTTGGTGCAAAATGTTAATTTCCTCGTCTGTATACACGTTGCTTGCCATCACGTCTGTGAAGTAGGGCACTGAAACTGTCACCGAACCAGACACGTCTCCAGTTCCTTAGGGTCAATATCCTCACGATAGTGCACCATCTGAGACGTTGACGTCAATGTTGGCGTCTCTGAAAAAGTCCGACAAATGGTCGTCGTGCAGGAAGATTAACCTCACGTAAACGGTTGCTGATGGTTTGGGCCGACTATCTCCTCAAACCAGTCACTTGTGTTGCAGTGACGTTTGGTGTGGCTTGCTGATTACGTAGGTCGGGGACCCGGATGAAACGATCCCGAGCAAGTATGGTGATCCTTAGTCTTCCACTCGGAGGACGGTTTTCGGATGCATGGAACTGTCTATAGCGATTCCAAAGTCGGGAGATTGTTGTTTTATGGACATTAAGATGGCGGGCAACTGTTACAAAACCTTGCCCGGCCTGAATCCGACCAATGGCAATATTTCGATCTATTTTATTCAGTCGGGGCATTTTCGACCTTGATTTTCGGAAAATATTGCAAAAGTACGCGTCCTTTTATAGACCTCGGCTTAAACTTTGATTTCCTTGATTTCCACGTGCAGTTCACTTTTAGTATTATGCATATGACTCTTTCGCACTTTCGCACAACATCGGATAAAATGTCGGCGTGCGTTTATAGGGCTGTGTTTGGAAGCTATTGCTAATCATACGAGAACATCTTAAGAATACATCACAATTAATTCCAATTTACATTCATCATTTTTGTTCAGAGGATGTTGCCAGATATTGAGAGAGGGGTTGCGTTTCTTTTTTGAGAGAGTGTGCTTATCTACAAGGCAGAGGAAACATTTTTTTTTTTTTTTTTTTTTTTTAACTTTTTATTTTTAACACTCCATACAAAACATGTTACATATTCAACATCCACATCATAACAAAAACATATGGTTTAATTAATACATGTCGATGATAGGCAATAGAAGGCATTCAAAAATAGCATATATACATATACATATAGGTTCATTCAGTGTAATATGATATTCAAAATAGATTGTGACATAATGACCAAAACTTCATAAAATTGTCATACTTACAGTTTGTGAAAGCGTTGAAGCGATCAATATTATATGTGGTCTTTATATCCTCCTTAACATATCTAATATTTGGTATTTTTTCTTGCAATTTCATCTTGTATATGTTATAGCTGGTCGTAGTTATTATAAGATTTAGTACATAATTTCTCTTTTCGCAATATCCTAGAACAACGTTTTTGTTTGAGAATATTATATTAGTTCCTGTTTGGCTAAATATCCATTCTTCGATTTCTCCCCAAATTTGTTTCACATATTTGCAATCATATAACAGATGAATTATTGATTCTTTTTCGGTCTTGCAAAAGGTACATTTGTTAGATTCCTTAAGTTTCATTTTTGTTAATAAATCGTTTGTTGGTAGAAGCCTATGCAATACACTATATTTGAACCAAGAATGCTTTACACTATTGTATGAGTTGAAGGTGGTCTTCTCTATCGTGTTCCATGTGTTCTCATCAATAAATTCATTTAATTCTTTTTGCCATTTTTCTCTGTATTTTAGGAGTTTAGTGGTATTACTTTTTATCAGTGTATCATAAATTTCTCGGCATCCTTTTGGATTTCTGACAATATCTTTCAGAAAAAAGGGTAAGATTGGGAGGTCAATTGTCATGGCAATATTGATGTTTCTGGATTTACAGTAACATTTAACGGATTCTAATATGCCTTGGCGCTCTAAGAAATTTGTTTTGCATCCGTATTGACATTTTAATTGCTCCACTGTTAGGAAGGTTCCATTGTTGTCTAAAAAGTCATTAATATAAGTTATACCCTTGCTTGAGTATTGTTTATAGTTAATTATTTTGCCATCTATTTTAATGTTTTCATTTAACCATAGGGGTTGTGTTAAGATATCCTCCAATTGTTCGACGTTTTGGGATTTTTTATTTAGGAATTTGCCCCAAGATTTTAATGTGTCTTTCCAGAATTGATTTGTCTGTGGCGTTAATACCGATTCCATTATGTATGTTTCGCAAGTTTGTATGAAGTCGGTTATGTTACATTTTGTACTTCTCTGTGATAAGTTCCTTATTTTTGAATCTGTATTAAATATTCTTTTAATCCACGATATTTTTTGTGATCGGATGAGGTTTAATATATCAGGTGCCCTTATTCCGCCTTGGTCATAATCTTTAGTAATAGTGTCACGACTAACTTTGTCGGGTTTATTTTTCCATATGAATTTGAAACATAGTTGTTCAATTTCTTTGATAAGTTTGTGGTTTGGGTTGGGCAAAGTTGCAAAAAGATGATTAAGTTGTGGCAGGAGTAAGCTTTTAAGAATGGCATTTCTACCTAAGGGTGTTAAATCTCTTGCTAGCCATTGATTCATAGAGTGCTTGAGCGTCTTTAGTTTATCCTTATAGTTTCTTTCGACCATTTCTGCAAGATTATGAGTAAATATAATGCCTAATAATATGAATGAGTCATTTTTCTAGTTCAGGTTCCAGTTTCTGCAAAGTTTTTTTTGTTAGAGTTTTTCTGAGAGCCTATCCATACTACCTGAGTTTTAGTTAAGTTAATATTTAGGCCTGAAAAGGAGGCATATTGACGAAGAGTTTCTAGTGTAGCCTGCAAACATTTTTCAGTGCCGTCTAATATGAGTGCTGTGTCGTCAGCGTACTGAGAAATAAGGTATTCTTTCTCTCCAATTTGTATTCCTTTAATTTGTTTATTATTTCTTATCATTATAGCTAAAATTTCAGCACAAAGTAAAAAAATGTATGGAGAAATGGGATCTCCCTGTCTGCAGCCTCGTGAGACACTAAAATAGTTTGAGAGGAATCCATTTACTACAACACAGGACTGAATATTGTTAAAGAAAGTATTTATCCATCTTGTAATAGATTCTCCAAAATTAAAGAATTTGAGGACTTCTTGAATAAAATCCCAATCAACGGAGTCGAAAGCTTTTTCAAAGTCTATAAGGAGAAGAATACCTGGAATTTTCATGTATTCAGTGTAGTCAATAATATCATATATTAAACGGGTACATTCACCAATATATCTTTTGGACATGAATCCTTTTTGATCTTCGTTTATAATAGTGGGTAGAACAGTTTTTATTCTGTTAGCAATAGTTGATGATCCGATTTTATATGCAACGTTAAGTAAAGAGATTGGTCGCCAATTTTTAATCAGATGTTTAGGTTTTCCTTTTTTTGGAAAACAGGTTATAATACCTTGTTTTTGAGTCAGGGATAGTTCACCTTTTTCATATGCAAGGTTCAATGATGTTATAAGGTGTTCGTGAAGATTGAGCCAGAAGAATTTAAAGAATTCAACAGTAAAACCAGATGAGCCGGGGCTTTTTTCATTTTTCATTTTTTTCAGAGTGTTTAGTACTTCGTCGTATTTCAGTTGTCCTTCAAGGTTTTCTTGTTGTGTTTTTGACAACTTTGTTAATCCTTTTCTATATCTTTGAATAATTCTGATAAATTAACTGTTGCACTTTACTTTTTCTGATACAAGTTATGATAAAATGATCTGGTTTCAGTTATCAAATCTTCTTTTTTAGTGAGTATTTTTATGTTTATTTTCTAGTTTATAAATTGCTTTATTCAAGAAGTTTCTGTTTTCTAATGATAAGAAGAATTTACTCTGGGTTTCACCTTCTTCCTTCCATTTTGATTTAGATCTTAAAATTATACCTTCTACTTCATTTTTATTAATAATCTGTAATTCTGTGTTTGCATCTTTCAATTGTTCATGAAGTTTTGTTTTTGAGTCAATGTCATTTGATGTATCTAATTCCATTTCCAAGTCATTTATTATTTTTTCTAGAGACTGTTTAAGTTTGAGTTTTTCCTTTTTCTTATATGATGAATATTTGATTGTATGTCCTATAATCATTAGTAAAAGTGTTTCAAAAAACATTTGATCATTGATTTTAAAAACATATTTCCCTGTTTCATCAATATACGATTTATATTGGTCTTTTGTTTCATTGATCAGTACTTTTATTTCATCTACATATGTTTTGTCATAAAGTAAGGAATTATTAAATTTCCAATATCCTTTTCCGCTTTCGATTTCGTTTAATTTTAACTCAATCCAAATTATAGAATGATCAGATCTGTATGCGGCATCAATGCCAGCTTCATGAATTGAGCTTTCAAGGTTTTTGGACATAATAAAGTAATCTAGTCTTGCTTGTTTTGTTGGGTTTTTCTGTCTCCATGTATATCTTAGGGTATCTGGGCTTAGTTGTCTCCAGGGGTCTATTAAATCATTATCCTCCATATATTCTAGCCATGTTTCTCTTGCTTTTGTGTTATTGACGTTTTTATAATTAAAATAGTCTAATTTGGGATCTTGTACAAAGTTAAAATCTCCACATATAGAAAAGTTATCAGATTCAAACTCTGAAATGATTGAAATGATTTTTTGGTAAAATTCTGGTGTATCAGTATTTGGTCCATAAATTGTTATTAGCGTAATTGTCTTCTCCATGATTTTGATTTTTAATGCTAAATAGTTTCCGTTCTTATCATATCTAGTATCATCTATAGTATAGTCAAAGTTATCATTAAACAATATGGCTGTACCTCTGGCGTTACTTTTATAAGAACTGAAAAAGCAATTTTTTGAGCCCCATTCATCCTTTATTTTATTTTCTAAGTCTTTTGTAAAATGAGTATCTTGGAGGCAGCATATGTTTGCCTTTTTACTTTTAAAATGACGAAAAACATCTGTTCTTTTTCGTTTATTGTTCAGGCCTTGGCAGTTTGAAGATAGTATTTTCAATTTGTCGTGACTCATGTCGGGTGTAAGTTTATATGAGGTTGAATTGTTATTGTTACGAGTGAAGCGTTGTTATGAGTGAATTTTTTGGGTATGGAGATAGTTTTTATGGTGAAGATATGAAACAGAGTGTAAAGGCATAGCGCATTTAGCAAAAGAGAAGTTCTTACCTTCATTGATTTGGTGAGTATCCGAATTATACAATGTGAAATCTGTGATGTCCAGAGGAAACATATGATTTGATTGATTCATATATGTAGTGTCCGTTCAGTAAATACTGCACATACATTTGCTAAAGGCTACATGACTAAAATTTGTACTCAATAACCCAATTTCATTATTGTTGGACCCTAAACAATTAATATATTTACTTATCTATCTAGTCTTAAGAACGGAATATTCTAATAGTCTTTTAAATACCAACTAATGAAATTGATTTATCTGCTGATATACCTTAAGTATATATCCCTATATCTCTTGTTCTGGTTTTCATATATACATGTCATGAACCTTTGCATTTCATTTTCTTAATTCCGACATTCCTTCTGGAATGGATAAGAACGAAACAGGAAATAGTGGAAACAGTGTGCACGGACTCCTTGACTAGTTAGGATTATTAATTGTAGCTTTGTTGGTCCTGTTTCGCAAATTTTGACGTAATCGATATTTTTCAAGGGGCATAAGAAATGGCGCTTAAATATTCATATATAAATGCAAAAATAGGGTTGTTTTACATGTAAAAGCTCCCAGAACCTTTGCGAAAATCTTCCATGTATTTCCGAAGCAAAAAAATCTCAAAAAAATCAGCGTTTCGCAAATATTGACGTAATCACACTTTTACAAGAAGCATAACCCATGGCGCTTACATTTTCATAAATGCAAAAATGGGGGCGTGATACATGTAAAAGCTCCCAGAACCTTTGCGGAGGTTTTCTATGTATTTCCGAAGCAAACAAAATGTTGCGATTCGCATACTTTGACGTTATCTATCTTTTTCAAGGGCCATGAGTTTTGGTCACTTAAATTTTCAAAGTTGCAAAAATAGGGTTGTGACACATGTAAATATTCCCTGAACCTTTGCGAAGGTTTTCTATATACTTCGGAGGCAAAAAATAATCATCCGCGTTTCGCAAATATTGACGTAATCGCACGTTTTCATGGGGCATAAATCTTGGTCACTTAAGTTTTCAAAGTTGCTAAAATATGGGTGTGACACATGTAAATGCTCCCTGAACCTTTGCGAAGGTCTTCTATATATTTCCAAAACAAAACAATATTCCGCGTTTTGCAAATTTTGACGTTATCAAACTTTTTCAAGGGGCATAACCCATGGCGCATAAACTTTCATTAATGCAAAAATAGGGTTGTGATACATGTAAAAGCTCCCAGAGCCTTTGCGAAGGTCTTCTATGTATTTCCGAAGCAAAAAAAAAGATGCGTGATAAGTTTCTTAAATATGCATATTTCTAAACAAAACTTTCATAAAAAGTAATCCTCGGTGTGCTCTATCGTTTGGAATAAACACATTTCTCCGAGTGTTAGTTTTGGCTACAGATTCGAACGCATAGACAAGTATGTGGTCATTTTAGACCAACATTGTTGAATAGGACTAAGTCATGAAATTACGTTTTCTTGTACCAAGTTTCTTTAATATTCATATTTCAGTAAACTGTCATCAAATTTACACCTTGGGGTGCTCTATCGTTTGGGATAAACAAAGTTGCTCTCCGAGTTTTAGTTTGGGCTACAGATTCGAACGGACGGACGGACACTCGGAGCGCTATATACCCCCGACTACGTCGTAGCGGGAATATAACGACATAATTTCACTCTTTGATATGTAAATCAATATTTATGAATATTACGAACATTTCTCATTTGAAAAATAATTTTAACTTTCAAAGATAAATAGATAAAATTCATATCAATAGATAAAAACATAATTGATAACAATTTTCATTGTTGTTCGACATGAGTACGGATTTCTAAATTATACATTTATTATTAAAACATGACTGGCAGGAAAAGGAGGGTTAATCTGGGTCGTTCACGGGTTCAAAGAAGCATGTCTATCTAAGTTTAAAGTTAAGATGAAACCAAAACTGTATTAGTGTTTTCACTCGTAACGTTTTCTGAGTGTACAAATAGGTTTGAATTCAGAGAATTTTGTTCAAGCTTTCTGAATTGACAATGCAAGACAAATGAAAGAGGAAAAGAAAAGTCAACTCAAGTGGTGATAAATATTACGTAGCGTCATATTGACATTTATTGGGATTTATTATGGATTTTAGTTTGTGGGGACGCAGATTAAGTCTATTGATCCAATGACTGCTATGTTCTGAAAATGACCACAAGTATTTGTTCCGCTTCGAATAAAGTAAACGCACATACATATTTAAACAATATTTCATGCTGAAAACTAGTCAATCAAAGAAATATATGAGGTGTCAAATTGACGTTGGATTGCGACATTTCTTTCGGCTCGTACTTAGTAATACAAATTCTGAGACAGCTTGTTAGATATAAGACAGGAACTGGGAGAAATGGTTCTTTCGGATCCTTACCCCTAAATAACCAAGCAAGACACAAAAATGCTATAGATCAGCAACTTCTTTATTCTGACAATAGCGCCGTTTCGGCATGATCATTACTATCTATAGAATTTGTCTTCCTGTGGCTTCCAACTTCTAGAATGGCACTCAAACGCTGTCAAAGGAATCAGTAATGTTGTGTTGAGAGAATAACTACGGGGTTAGTGAAATACAATACAGATGAAATTGTGACTATGCATACCGACGAGAAATATTGAGGAGTCTTGGAAAGGACCCAACCGCCCAAATGCACTTAGTTCAAATTGTTTCCATTGAAACCAGAAAAAATCTTAAGTAACCAAAATAGCATAAGGCAACCCTCCACCATTAGGTCTAACAACATACAGTGTACATACAAGGTACCACTTTTCGTAAAAGATATCAAAAGGTGTTCGCGCTAAGGACCGAAGCGGACCCTACCCCAAGTATGCATGAAGTTCAGACTGTTGCCTTTGAAATCAGAACACTATTAACTAAATTGTTCATCTTTATTTTAAGAAACCCGGTTGTTCCTAACATTCAGCCTACAAAGTGGAAAACAATTTTGTTTTATACCAACAAAATACGTTAAATTCTGTCATGATACGGTTTAAACATATTTTATTTCGCAAATGAATTGAGGATTGGTGAACAAGCCACAAGGCTTATTTGAACACCGCTCCAAAACACAGCATAACATAAAGTTAGACACAGTATACAATACGATCCAAAATATATATGTTATTGATGGAAACAGATCAACTCAGTTTGTGTAACTCAAGCATAATGTTGTTGGAGATACATATAGGATGCTGCAGTTTAAATGATATTATTTCTATAGAACAAACATAAACAAATGAGTAAATGTTAATTATTGAAAGCGGTTACTTTTTCTAATGAACCGATAAAAGGATTTTAGGATTTTGTTGTTTTTGCTATTATCTAAGGATTCGTTTCCCTACAATACTGTTTTAATATCATATCCTTGTGTATAGACATACATATTTGTTGTTAAGTTATGGAAGTTTCGACAGACAAACAGACAGTGAAGGGTGTCTTCGTTAAAATGGCCCCAAGAACAAGTGGATATTTCAGATATCTGTCGGTTATACATGTATTTATCTGCATTCAAATCGAGCTTGAGGGGACATGAGTATTATTGAGGCTAGGTTTATTTAGACTGATAGCATATGCACAACAAATAATTACATAATACCTAAATTGTGTTTTACACCAAACACATGTGAAGGGGGTTTGAACTAGTTGGTATAATTAATTAACTATTTTCATTAATTTATTTGTAGCCGCCATTTAAATCTTTGAGGGAATCTGGAATGTCCCTATATCAATTGTTTACTCTAAGGGTACCCCCTAACTGTGTACCAAATTTCATGCAGTGTGCTGGACTATACCCATCCCAGTGTTACTGTTCACTAATCACAACCTTCATCTGTGGCATCAACTATGCCTTTTTAAAAGGCTTTTCTTGTTGCGGAGTGACCTAAACTTAGACCAGTCATTGAGACAGTTTTGGTTTTAGCAGTCTTATGTATTCGATTACGTTTTCTTATTAGAGATCGGATTTCGCTTTTCATCCATACGGGATCTTTAGTTCTTATGGTTACAATTTTATTTGGGATGAATTTATTCTTAATATTCAACATAAGTGATGTTAGTTTTCCAGTGATATCATCTACATTGCCTTGTCTCAACTACAGTATACAATTTAAAGTGATGTCCCCTCCATTTCGAAATGTGTCCCCTCCATATCCAAAAATGTCCCCTCCCTACCCGACATGCTTGGTCCTCTCACTGTCCACTCCGCTGCCATGCTGATTTGTTATTTTGTCAATAACAGTACTTCGTAGTTTCTGAACCATATCAGTTCAAGTTGCACAGAAATCTTTATCATAACCAAACACTGATATGCGCGACAATATGTATCAGATTCAAGGTCGTTAAGGGCATGAAAAAAGGCATTTAAAAGTCTCCTCTCCGCTTCGAAAATGAAAGTGAGATAAACATCAACGTGACATCTAATATACGCAGGTTTCTTGAAGTTCGAGAACCAAAACTCTTGAGGAATGTATTCAAGATTCTATTCCTGATTACCACAGTTAAAGGTGACCATCTATCGACTTGCGATGTTACTATCGTCGGGTTACCTGTGTCTCATGTGGATACCTGCCGAGAGAAACACGGTGTTTTTAAGTACATTTTTATGCAATAATAACAATTCTACATCAATAGGCCTATATGTTTACATACTGTAGTGATTCGCTGTTTATCACAATGCCATTGTCAGCTAATTCTAAGAGAGGCACGTTGACATGTTATGTCTGTGATGTGTTATGGTTATGTTCCGACGATAATATGAATATGAATACGAATACGTTGCGTTGATTAAATGATTCCAAACAGGTATTTGTCACAAAGGTGACAAGATCCCGCGCCGCAAATTGATATGTACAAAATGCATACTGTATACATAGAAACACTTCTCTACACTTGTCATGCTACTAGATGTCATTTAGACCATAACAAATCGACTGGTCCCTGGGTCTTCCAAATAAGAAGCCTTGTGCATAAAAAGAAGAGAATATAGAGAACAGTTCTTAACATATCATCCTAATAAGCTTTAAATGCATGTTGGCTTCACTGTGACTTGAAAAACATGCAGGTATATTGATGTTTACTAAAACGTTCTGCTGTGACTTTGATAACAATGTGAAGGTCATCAAAAGTTACTTTGTCCAGCGTCTTCCCTATAATATGCATATCGCAATGCTTAAATTTACAAAGCCTCGCTGTGACCATGAGCATAATGTGGAGGTCACCAAAATCGACTGGGCCCGGCGCTTCACCAATAAGATGCTTTGTGTAAATTATGAAGAGAATTAAGAAAATTGTTCCCGAGATATCCTGCTGACAAGCCTAAAATGCAGGTTTCACTACTGAAATTTTCAAAGCCTCGCTGTGACCTTGAAAATATTGTGAAGGTCACCAAATTGGACTGGGTCTGGTGCCTTCCAAATAAGATGCTTTGTGTACATTATGAAGAGAATCCAGTGAATGGTTCTTGAGATATCCCGCTGACGAGGGTAAAATTCCAAAATCTTGTTGTAACTTTGAAATGAAGGTCAAGGTCATAACACTTTGATGGGACCCTTCTCTCATGGTGATGAAGCTACATACCAAAAATGAAAAGAATCCGGTCAACAGTTTTTGAGTTATTCAATTTCATTCGTACGTACGTACGCACGTGCGGACGGACGCTGCCAATACTATATCCCCCGCTTCGCGCTAAACGCGCTGCGGGGTATAAGAAAAATATGTTTTATCTAAGGGAATATTAACCCTTACGATGCGGCTATATATTTTTGCTCAACTAGCCCACGTGGCGACATTGTTTTGTCCGGTGCCAGCCACCGTTATATCCTGATTGCACCGCTCACTGAATATTTTTATGTAGCGAGTCCCGTGCCTTTTACAACAATTGGTGTATCTATTTCACGGATCCCGGATTTTTATTTAGAGCCTTGTAAAATGTTTATTTATGCACACACAATAATTCTTTTTACATTGACTTCTAGATACACTGTGCCTCTTTATAAATATATAAAAAAACATTACGATGCGCCTCATATTTTTTTTCCCACAGTCATCAAAAGAAAGTCTTTATTTCCGCTTGCCGCTTCTTTATTTTTTGTGCGCGCATAGACATATGATACATGGAAATAAAGACAATTCTTTTCACTACACAATGATGTAAAATTTATAGAATTATCTCTAATGGTTCGTGAGATATGAATGCCGCAAGGTGCGCGAGTTAAATACAAGTTCAATTAGCGAACGCCGGCGCGCAAGTAGCGCGGGTGGACGATGTCATTTATTCCGCGCATCGCTGCCGCTTCTTTATAATTGTGCGCGCATAGACAAATGATACATTGAAATGAAGACAATTTTCTCCTCTACAAAATGGTGAAAATTTTTTAAAATTATCTCTAACGTTTCGTGAGATATGAATGCCACAAGGTGGGTATCCCCAATCATTTTTGAGAAAAGGTTTGATATTTCCGACTGATAGCGCAGCGCTTGCAGTTTCTTTAGTTTTTCGTGCGCATTTACAAATGACACATTGGATTGAAGCTCGTTCTTCGCTCTTTACAATGATGTAAATGATTTGAAAATTCCCCACCCCCTTCCAAAATTTTATAGTGCCAAAGAAGGGGTGGGGGTTCATGATGCGGCTTCAGTTGAACTTCCACGGACAGCTCACATTGACTTTCTCTGTCTCTTTTACGAAATAAAAAAGAGAAAAATTTATTTTTAGAAATACTTGTACAATATATTCAACAAAAATATAAATATAACAATAATCCCCTTCAAAGGTGCGAATAACAGCCTTTTAGGACCTAACAAGGTCTAGAGTACAGTCCATACTTCTACTTCTTTTTTCTTTCTTCAATTATCTTCATCCCCATCTTCGTCTTCCTTCTCTAACAGACTGATGTAGGCTTTACAGAAATCTTGTGATGTATGGTACAGTCGGAAACATGGTTCTACACACAAAGCAACATTGCAGTCTAGACACCCGAAAGAAGATTCTCTTCCTACTCTTTTCTTCTTTCGAACTGGCTGGTTGGCGGCTTCCGCTCCACGTCGCATGAGTTCACGTCTGGCTTTAGAACATACAACACAGGTACGTGACACATTCTTCTTTCTTCCTACAGGCTCGATCTTTGACGGAAAGTGACGACCATGAAGGCGTACAATACTATCGTCGGTCGTACATCGCCGACCCCGGGGACGTTTGGCGAGAGTTGCAACCTTCTCTCTGTCCGCAAAGGTTATAAAATGTTGAACTGTTTCTTTCCTAAATTCTCGGTTTGTCTTCAATCTTCTATCTTTGGAGAGTTCTTTGTACAGAACGTAGGCATTCAAAAGAGCAAGTTGAGGACTTTAGAGTTTTCATTTTGAACGGTGTGTACGACAACATCTGACCGGCGCGGTCGACGCCTCCCATGTACTTGTTGTATTCATGCACGATACGAGGTTTTGTATTTGGTTCTCCAGTCACCCTGTTATTCCTTCCCGACTCGACATCTTCCGTGTCCTCAACAGTGGACATAAGCAAGACTGATTTTCTGTCCTCATACCTGACGATCAGAAGTTCTTTGTTGTGTTGCTGCAACATAGAACCTTTCACAGCTTTCTTCTTCAGTTTTACTGGGATTCCGCTCCTATTTCCTCTCAACGTCCCCGTCGCACCGAAACCACACTTCCACAGATTTATGTACAATGTCACAGATGAATAGAAATTGTCCATGTAAACAGGATAGCCTTTGCGAGAGTAATCTTTGACCAAATCCATGACCAAAGCATACGTTTTCCCGCCTATAGAAACTTTGTTGGTTCTTTCAGTGTAGAGTTTGAATTTACAGACATATCCATTGTGCGAGTCACACAACATGTAAGCCTTGATCCCATACTTCTTCGGTTTGTCAGGGTTGTAAACCTTGAAGCTGAGGTTGCCTTTCCAAGGCATCAATCCCTCATCAAAAGAGATATGTTGATGCGGTATGTAAACTCTTGAGAACCGATGTATGATGCGGTTATACAATATTCCAAGTTTATTGAATGGGGAAAACTGAGGTGTGTTTCGTCCTGGCATTGTACTGTTATCAGATAGGTGAACGAACGTGAGCAACAACCAAAACCTGTCTCTAGGCATACACTTTGGGAAGAAAGGCGTCGAGGTAACATCACTAGTTGACCAATACTCTGAAAAGTTCCTCTGTACAACTAAGGACATGGCGATAGTCATCGCTACGAATACTTTCATTTCCTCAGCATTCGTATCCTTCCACTGGCGCATTCTTGACTTGGGCGGGAGGACCTCGTTGTCGCATTCTTTGTGAAAGTATCTATTGGTTTCCGTTGCCATCAATCCGTAATCATCTTCTTGTAAGAACATTTCGAAATAGTCAATAGGTTTTGGTTGCTCAGGCAATTCTTTGAACTGTCCCAGCCCAGTCTTTCCCGTAAAAGGCAGATCAACACGTCCACGTGGCCTCGGCCCGTCCTTCCAGTTTGCCGTGAAATCCCCCTCCGCTGTCTTGATCATCCAAGTCAACGAACTCATCTGTGGAAGTACCACCAGCAGTAGCAGCTTCCCCCGTAGCAGCTAGTATACGTCTTGCAATGTTTCTTATATCTGGATCACTGTCCATGTCTGATACCAATCCATCACTATCACTATCCCCGTCACTATCACCAGTAGTTTCCATATCAGAAGTTTCATCAGCATGGACTTCGGAAGAGAACTCGTCGTCTTTTTCTCGCCGTAATTCCGAGTCCTCGGCCTACTTCCTCTAAATTTCGGCTTCTTCTATATCATCTGTAATAGATTGAAACAGATTTAGACATGAGCAAGAAAGAACAACTCAGGAGCATTTTACAGAGAAAACCAGTGTGAGCTTCATGGACATTCATTTGCCGTCATTCCAAAGTATTTGAAACAATCACACCATCGGCGCCGACGGCTCCAAAGGCAATGGTAAAATTCACATATTTGGACGTTTTATGACTGTCCCCGCTAACCCCGGTTCTTTTTTTCATATGACTCCCCCAAAGTCGAAAATTTGGACTTTCTTCTGACTTCCTAGGCGACGAGTTGGCGAGTCGCGAACGAAACAACCACGTCAGGGAAGCTCTGATTGTCAGTTGTGGATTACAAAAGTTTTGCAACTTTTGAGAGGTTCCACGGACCTAACCGCCGCAGCGTCACGGCGAAACCCGAACAAAATTGCCGATGTCAAAAAAAGACATCGACACATTTTGCGGGGTTTCTTGCATCTTTATTTCTCTTTGCCCATATACATATGATATACCAAAATGATGGCAATTTTATTCTCTTTCAATCGATATATCGTGTGTTAGAGCGCGCCACTTGGTTAGTGAAATATCTAGCGCAAAAATACATACTTTTGCGGCCTTTATAGTATAATTATTTGCATGGGCGGACATACAAATGATATGCCAAAATGAAGGCAATTTCATCCTCTTTCCAACGATATATCATGTGTTAGAGCGCGCCGCTTGGTTAGTGAAATATCAAGCCCGAAAGCAATCTCTCGGACTTTGTGTTCTGAAATCCGAGGTACTGGGCAACGTTACCCATGAAATTGGTTGTTCTCGAATGGAACAGCCTCGCCCGACATATAAGGAAAATGTTCCAGACCACGGAATAACAGCGAAAATAGTTTTTGAATTTCGCTAAACATGAAATTGATTTTGAAAGTTTGGGCACTAAGGGTCAATTTTTCCCATGGTTCGCGGCGAGGCCCGCACTAGAAATATTGAAAATTCTCGAATGAAAGTTCCGAGCACGCTCGATTTTTCATGGGAAAAATTCCCGCCAACTTTCTGTCCCTCTCGGGAGAAAATCCTCGGCCTCCGAAAAAGTTGAATAATTCAAAAAACGATTGCTTCGTGTCAACTAGATTTATACCGCAGATAGAGCCCAGACTTTTCCACCTCTCCAATTAGTCACTTTTCACAAATTAATTTTTTTTATTTTTTTATTGACGAAAACGGTTTTATGTAAATATTTCAATAATTAGTAACTTCTCCTTTCTTCCAGGGACGTGAAAGGGTAGACATTGACACTCAAAGTTTGTACATGTGCAGTTTCAGCAAATGGCATCACAAACAAAAATGTTCACGCAGTTCTAAAAAACCCAATGCAGCCGAAATTTAGTGGGAAATTTTTCACACAAAAACGATTATAGTCGGAAAAAGCGTCTCGGGCTTGACAATATTTCTGTTTCCGGATTATAACTTTTTAGGCAGAACTGGAAGCAAACTTCTGATATTGAATGTTGAAGCTTGGGGGGCTAAGTCTAAATTTTTACCATGTCTCGTGGCGAGGCCCGCACTAAAATATTGAAAATCCTCGAAAGAAAACTCGCTCGATTTTTCATGGGAAAAGAGTCCATACCTCACGGCGAAGCTCGGAAGTACACCTCCACAAGCAAAGTTTAGCTGATTATCAACCCAAAAACGAAGGAAACCATTTCTGTAAAATTTTGACCAAATTGCTTAAAATTGACCCGAAACGTCAAAAATATCAAATTTGCTTAAAACATGGTTAGGATGCATCTACATGCTCCGTACACCTCCACAAGCAAAGTTTAGCTGATTTTCAACCAAAAAACGAAGGAAACCATTTTTGTAAAATTTTGATCAAATTGCTTAAAATTGACCCGAAACGTCAAAAATATCAAACTTGCTTAAAACATGGTTAGGACGTATCTACATGCTCCGTACACCTCCACAAGCAAAGTTTAGCTGATTTTCAACCCAAAAACGAAGGAAACCATTTTTGTAAAATTTTGACCAAATTGCTAAAAATTGACCCGAAACGTCAAAAATATCAAATTTGCTTAAAACATGGTTAGGACGCATCTACATGCTCCGTACACCTCCACAAGCAAAGTTTAGCCGATTTTCAACCCAAAAACGAAGGAAACCATTTTTGTAAAATTTTGACCAAATTGCTTAAAATTGACCCGAAACGTCAAAAATATCAAATTTGCTTAAAACATGGTTAGGATGCATCTACATGCTCCGTACACCTCCACTAGCAAAGTTTAGCTGTTTTTTAACCCAAAAACGAAGTAAACCATTTTTGTAAAATTTTGACCAAATTGCTTAAAATTGACTCGAAACGTCAAAAACATCTAATTTGCTTAACACATGGTTAGGACGCATCTACATGCTCCGTACACCTCCACAAGCAAAGTTTAGCTGATTTTCAACCCAAAAACGAAGGAAACCATTTTTGTAAAATTTTGACTAAATTGCTTAAAATTGACCCGAAAAGTCAAAAATATCAAATTTGCTTAAACCTTTAAGGCCCAAGCACTGAAAAATCAGTGCTCCGTGACGTTGCCGTTTAGGCCCAAGCACTGATATTTCAGTGCTCATTCACTGACCCGTTAAGGCCCAAGCACTGAAATTTCAGTGCTCTTTTTCAACCCCTTAAGGCCCAAGCACTGAAATTTCAGTGCTCGCGCTGCTAGTCGAATGGTGAAGAAAAACGGAGATTCATATCAACAGAGGGCCTGACATCGATGAAAACAATTACAATCAGTTGTCTTTGTAATAGTATAATGCCTTATATGGAAGTAAATGTCTATTTTTAGCTGAGAAAAGTCCCTGTGGAATGCGGAAGCGATGCAATGGCGGACATCGACGAATGCCAAAGCGCACAGGTCGGCCGCGGGCGATGTTTGCCACAACCAGATCTTATAGAACTCTCAAAGTTCCCAATTTTTCACCTTGATTGCAGATGACAATCATACACATTTTTCTTTTCATACCGCTAGCTAGGTTTATCATCAGCGAAACTCAAATACCGCAAATCTCATCCATGGTCATTTTCATCTCCCGTGTTTTCACCCAACTTTTGAAATCAAATTGGTTGACTCGAAATAAAGACCTATGGTTTGGCTTAAATTGGAATAAAGCTAAACAGAAATTATCAGCAGCCTGGAAAATGAACACATAATATTCCGTGCATTCTTTATGAAGAATTACTTTTTAGAAATGTTTTTAATTAATTTAAAACAAATAGCCTTTACTTCTTCGCAGATATTTTTAATTTGGTTATGAAAATATAACCAATCCTATGCACATTAAGATCAAACAAGAATTAGATCCAGACTTAATCAAAACGAATACTCAAATTAATTCAATAAATTAATTATAACGTAATTTCAGTTTCAGTATATTTTTTCATTTTTGATTATCCAAATGATAAACATTAAATTTAAAAAACGCAAATAAGCACTCCAGTCCTTTGCTACACTATACATATATTTCAGGGATTTGTAAGGGTATTCTTTTTATAGTTACAGAAAATCCTGTTTCTGGAAGGAGCACCACCTTGGGTAGTGAAAATGGATATTTTTAACAATTAATTGGCTATATTCAGAGTTTAGCAATTTTCTGAATTTAAATTGGCCATGGCTTTTATATAAATAGTAAACTTAGAACTTCAAAGGGCCCCTTTTCATCAAATTTTACAAATTCCATGGGCTTTGGCCCCTGCCTTCCTCATTCTCTGAATTTCCTGATATTAAAAATTATTCAATCAAATAACAATTAGGAAAATATATGAATATCTTTAATTCTGCTTTGAAACTTTAAAAGGAGCTTGGGCCAAAAAGCTCAATTGTAAATGGTCAATTTTTATACAATCAAATCAAAGATATGACCATTGTAAAAACATTTTATGCTTTAAGATTTACCTTGTTTTACAAAAATTCTTTTATGATTCATCTAATTATAAATCATGAAGTTTGACTATAAAAGATAATCTGGATTGAAACAGTTTTCCTTTTTTTAAATTTTTAACATTTAAATCTCAAATGGCTATAAAGTCATTTTCAAAGTGTGCATGCAATCTCTGTCATTTTTGATACTTGAAATAAGGCAAGCAGTCATGCAGTCTGTAAAAAATTAACACTATGAAAGATCAGCTCATTTATTAAGAAATCAGTTTTTCCTACAGCTTCATGGAATATTCCTATCAGTCATATATATTCATATTCAGATAATATTTTGTTAAAAGCTATTTTCTTTGTTATTAATCAAATTCAAAATGAATATGAAAGTTGTAATTACTAAAAAATTCAGGTTCAGCTTCTTCTTGCTTGTTATTTAACCAATTTATATAGGTTGAGTTACATACAGTCATAACTTTTATTCAAAATTACTTTTAAATTGTCAGTCTTGAATAGTTAACATTTTATTTCTTTCTCATAGGGAGTTCCTCCTGATTAAAAGAACTAAGTACTCAGTAAAAATGTTCAACCTCAGAGTCTATCACAGTGTCTCTTCCTCCATGAATTTTATAAATTCATAAAGAATAATCCAATGTCAAAGCCTCCCTTGTTTCTTGACAGCTGGTCAGTCAACTCCCAGCACTTTTGTGTCATATGTGTTTCTTTTAAATTTATCCATTTCAGGAAAATTGCCTGAAAAAAAATCATAAATCAAAATTCAGGATTTTCAAAACAATTTCATAAATTGCACACAAATTTTCTGTTATAAATATAACCCATTAACTTAAAACTAGAATTACATATTTGTGCAAATGACATGAAGCTATTCTTAGACCAGACTATGATTAGGTAAAGAGGTTGGGTAGACATGAAATATTTCTAATTAATTATTCCTAAGATGGACATGAAAATATTCAAAAACATAAATGTTGACTTGTCAACAAAACAAAAACAGAGGAGGAAATATAGCTACAAAATATTGAGATCTATAAATCTTTAAGTATTTAAAAATTGAGAGAAATGCATAATAATGGTTCAAATATGAAATCATCACTGAACTAGTTTAAATACCAATTCATTCATGAAATCATTAAAGTAGATTGAATATCCAACAATTAAAAACTATACAACCAAAAATATGATAAATTTCTTAATAAGACTTGAACAATCATAAATTTTAATATTAATAATGAATATGGATATAAAAGAAATATTTCTAAGTTATGATATTCTAAAATAAATCTGTTAAGATCTCTGGGTAAATTGATATTCACAATCCAGAGAAAACTTATGTTCCATATCCACTTCATTCAGATATCACAAAACAACTTCAATTCCCAAAAAACTATAATATATTCATAATTTTACTAATTTCATAAATAATGTGACATTAAATTAGCTGATCTGTGATTTCAAATTATATATAGGTGTATATGATGACATTTTATAGCTATTTGTTCAAACTGAATATTATCAATTATTTTTAAAATGCCTGAATCTTTTATGATCCAGATTCCAAGCTAAATGACATTTGGAAAAATTTCATTACTCGACATAAAAACAATTGCCAATCAGGTGGCCCTGATAATTTGATACTTTGTTTTAGTACTTACTTAGAATGCAAAGTTGCTGAGAATTGCGACGGTCAGGTAGACTGTATGTGTCATCCGTGCGTTGTTTACATTTCCATATTTTTGGCACGTCGATGTGGAACATTTGTTGAACCTCGATTTACACCACAATAATAACATCACGCCCTTCAAATCTCAGTTTCGGTATGGTCCTTAAGAAATCCATGACAAAATTCGTCAGATACCGTATCATGACTGGCGAGATGGAAATAGATTTAAGGGCCGCATTACAGTCTAGCTGACACTTGAAGAGGAATTCGAAGTGATTGTTTGTGTCTGGCAAGCGGCACGAGGCGAAATGGCGAGGCCTTCTGTAATCCTTGTTGAAATAGTTTATCAAATTATTTCACTGCACAACGTTGATTTATTTTGACCCAATGTCATCTCAATCATAGTTCATATGCAAAAACTTTGCAGTTGGAAAAATGTTTCCGAGCGCGACAAAAACTCTATGTGAAGATGTAGGTCATGTTATAGACGCGACTATTTCCCGCACAGCTGATCACTAACTTTACCTACCTAGATGTACCTCAAATGAAATGCGATTGTTTAAATCATTTTGGAAATTAATATTTTAATTTCATCCAGATATTTCACAAAGAAATAAACAAAGAATTTTTTTGTTTCAACATTCAAAGAAAGGATTGTTATTCTGTAAACAAAAAATATAAAATATATGATTTTTCAAATGAAATTTACAAGCCGTAGAAAGTGAAAGTGATTGAACAAACATCGTTGAGGACTTATTATTATCAGTTTCATTTTGGTTACACTGTAAACATGCAGTCATTTCAATGGCAAATATCCCTAGAGCACCTAGCACGTTCACGGCCATTGTCTCCGGGCCTTAAGCCACTGCAACAATGTAACACTTACTACTGTGACGTAAGCAAACTGTTACGTCACACAACAGTTGTGAGTCATAAAGGGTTAACACATGGTTAGGACGCATCTACATGCTCCGTACACCTCCACAAGCAAAGTTTAGCTGATTTTCAACCAAAAACGAAGGAAACCATTTTTGTAAAATTTTGACCAAATTGCTTAAAATTGACCCGAAACGTCAAAAACATCTAATTTGCTTAACACATGGTTAGGACGCATCTACATGCTCCGTACACCTTCACAAGCAAAGTTTAGCTGATTTTCAACCCAAAAACGAAGGAAACCATTTTTGTAAAATTTTGACCAAATTGCTTAAAATTGACCCGAAACGTCAAAAATATCAAACTTGCTTAAAACATGGTTAGGACGCATCTACATGCTCCGTACACATCCACAAGCAAAGTTTAGCTGATTTTCAACCCAAAAACGAAGGAAACCATTTTTTGTAAAATTTTGACCAAATTGCTTAAAATTGACCCGAAACGTCAAAAATATCAAATTTGCTTAAACATGGTTAGGACGCATCTACATGCTCCGTACACATCCACAAGCACAGTTTAGCTGATTTTCAACCCATAAACGAAGGAAACCATTTTTGTAAAATTTTGACCAAATTGCTTAAAATTGACCCGAAACGTCAAAAATATCAAACTTGCTTAAAACATGGTTAGGATGCATCTACATGCTCCGTACACATCCACAAGCAAAGTTTAGCTGATTTTCAACCCAAAAACGAAGGAAACCATTTTTGTAAAATTTTGACCAAATTGCTTAAAATTGACCCGAAATGTCAAAAATATCAAATTTGCTTAAAACATGGTTAGGACGCATCTACATGCTCCGTACACCTCCACAAGCAAAGTTTAGCCGATTTTCAACCCAAAAACGAAGGAAACCATTTTTGTAAAATTTTGACCAAATTGCTTAAAATTGACCCGAAACGTCAAAAATATCTAATTTGCTTAACACATGGTTAGGACGCATCTACATGCTCCGTACACCTCCACAAGCAAAGTTAAGCTGATTTTCAACCCAAAAACGAAGGAAACCATTTTTGTAAAATTTTGACCAAATTGCTTAAAATTGACTCGAAACGTCAAAAACATCTAATTTGCTTAACACATGGTTAGGACGCATCTACATGCTCCGTACACCTCCACAAGCAAAGTTTAGCTGATTTTCAACCCAAAAACGAAGGAAACCATTTTTTTTTAAATTTTGACCAAATTGCTTAAAATTGACCCGAAACGTCAAAAATGTCAAATTTGCTTAAAACATGGTTAGGACGCATCTACATGCTCTGTACACATCCACAAGCAAAGTTTAGCTGATTTTCAACCAAAAAAACGAAGGAAACCATTTTTGTAAAATTTTGACCAAATTGCTTAAAATTGACCCGAAACGTCAAAAATATCAAATTTGCTTAAAACATGGTTAGGACGCATCTACATGCTCCGTACACCTCCACAAGCAAAGTTTAGCTGATTTTCAACCCAAAAACGAAGGAAACCATTTTTGTAAAATTTTGACCAAATTGCTTAAAATTGACCCGAAACGTCAAAAATATCAAATTTGCTTAAAACATGGTTAGGACGCATCTACATGCTCCGTACACCTCCACAAGCAAAGTTTAGCCGATTTTCAACCCAAAAACGAAGGAAACCATTTTTGTAAAATTTTGACCAAATTGCTTAAAATTGACCCGAAACGTCAAAAATATCAAATTTGCTTAAAACATGGTTAGGATGCATCTACATGCTCCGTACACTTCCACTAGCAAAGTTTAGCTGATTTTCAACCCAAAAACGAAGGAAACCATTTTTGTAAAATTTTGACCAAATTGCTTAAAATTGACCCGAAACGTCAAAAATATCAAATTTGCTTAAAACATGGTTAGGACGCATCTACATGCTCTGTACACATCCACAAGCAAAGTTTAGCTGATTTTCAACCCAAAAACGAAGGAAACCATTTTTGTAAAATTTTGACCAAATTGCTTAAAATTGACACGAAACGTCAAAAATATCAAATTTGCTTAAAACATGGTTAGGACGCATCTACATGCTCCGTACACCTCCACAAGCAAAGTTTAGCTGTTTTTTAACCCAAAAACGAAGTAAACCATTTTTGTAAAATTTTGACCAAATTGCTTTAAATTGACTCAAAACGTTAAAAACATCTAATTTGCTTAACACATGGTTAGGACGCATCTACATGCTCCGTACACCTCCACAAGCAAAGTTTAGCTGATTTTCAACCCAAAAACGAAGGAAACCAGTTTTTGTTTAATTTTGACCAAATTGCTTAAAATTGACCCGAAACGTCAAAAATATCAAAGTTGCTTAAAACATGGTTAGGACGCATCTACATGCTCCGTACACATCCACAAGCAAGGTTTAGCTGATTTTCAACCCAAAAACGAAGGAAACCATTTTTGTAAAATTTTGACCAAATTCCTTAAAATTGACCCGAAACGTCAAAAATATCAAATTTGCTTAAAACATGGTTAGGACGCATCTACATGCTCCGTACACCTCCACAAGCAAAGTTTAGCTGATTTTCAACCCAAAAACGAAGGAAACCATTTTTGTAAAATTTTGACCAAATTGCTTAAAATTGACCCGAAAAGTCAAAAATATCAAATTTGCTTAAAACATGGTTAGGACGCATCTACATGCTCCGTACACCTCCACAAGCAAAGTTTAGCCGATTTTCAACCCAAAAACGAAGGAAACCATTTTTTGTAAAATTTTGACCAAATTGCTTAAAATTGACCCGAAACGTCAAAAATATCAAATTTGCTTAAAACATGGTTAGGACGCATATACATGCTCCGTACACTTCCACTAGCAAAGTTTAGCTGTTTTTTAACCCAAAAACGAAGTAAACCATTTTTGTAAAATTTTGACCAAATTGCTTTAAATTGACTCAAAACGTCAAAAACATCTAATTTGCTTAACACATGGTTAGGACGCATCTACATGCTCCGTACACCTCCACAAGCAAAGTTTAGCTGATTTTCAACCCAAAAACGAAGGAAACCAGTTTTTGTTAAATTTTGACCAAATTCCTTAAAATTGACCCGAAACGTCAAAAATATCAAATTTGCTTAAAACATGGTTAGGACGCATCTACATGCTCCGTAAACATCCACAAGCAAAGTTTAGCTGATTTTCAACCCAAAAACGAAGGAAACCATTTTTTGTAAAATTTTGACCAAATTCCTTAAAATTGACCCGAAACGTCAAAAATATTAAATTTGCTTAAAACATGGTTTAGGACGCATCTACATGCTCCGTACACCTCCACAAGCAAAGTTT
>CAKAJN010000026.1:0-84648 GCA_916613615.1 Steromphala cineraria | reverse complement strand
GTGTAATTTTGAGTGTTTTGTATATATCTGTTTATTAATCATATTAGAGTTATGTATAAGACTATGCTCAAGTGTACAACTTTAGGTTTGTACTGAGATATCATTAGGTCCTGTTACTTGGAAGATGTATTGTTTGTATATTTCATTCATTCGCATGAAGCATGATGGTATGTATTTATTAAGAAACAGTATGTTAAACTTACTTCAATGATATAATTCGTTTTTAGATACTTCAATACATGTAATTCGAAGCTTTCAAGAAACATTGGCAAATAAAATTATTATATTCCATTATGTGTTGCATAATTATGCCTGTGGGCGTATTGTTAAAATAAGAAATTATTATGGAATTTACTATAGGCATTATGCCTCTTCCCGTGCTTTAATAAAGGATGATTGCACGATAGTTTCTTTTTATTCAATTCGTTAAATACACAGTCTAAGTAAACCTAGCCTCAATATTATCTGTTTCACTCCTACACTGAGTCTAGAAAGGCCTAGTAGAGGGTCGCGTCATCTCAAGTATCGAATCGACCAATCAGAACTATAACATTGGAGGTTGGAGGTCGGCTGAAACGACCCTCTACTAGGCTTTGCTAGACTCAATATAGGAGTGAAACGGATAATATTGAGGCTAGGTTTACTTAGACTGTAAACTACATTACTGGTACAAGTAGTAATGATATATCAATTTAAAGCCATATTGTTTTTACACATTATTTCTGTGAACATTCTTTAAAACTTCAATTGTAACATTTCCTTCTTTAAATGTTTAAATTTGATTGAGTAGTCCACAAAACACATTTTTGTGATTCTTATGATATTATTGGGACCGGGATAGCGCAATGATTACAGCGTTCGGCTTAGGATCAGGAGGTCCGGGGTTCGAATCCCGCCAGGGGCTGGCAACTTTGTCTGCAGTAGAGAACTGTTCTACACGCAATCAGGTTTCAGTGCAGTACCACCCATGGTTGCTAGTTCCAGCCGATGCTCGCAGGTTTCACCGCAATGCATAGCCACAATAGTATTGCGGGCTTTCTCCCTGCAAGAATTCTAGTAGCCGCGATATAAGTGAAATACTCTTGAAAGCGGCGATATAGAGGATATCTTTTGTTTTGAGTGTGATATCACTTCTCTCTCATCGAGTGACGGGGTAGAGCCAATATTTTCACGAGTGGCGCAGATGAGATATAAGTGATATCACACTCAAAACAAACGATATTCTGTTTATTATATGCCTCTGTGGTAAAAAATGTGGTAATGTAAACTATGTCCAAAAGGTCTCGACTCGAGAGTTTTCTGGCGACGTCATACCATTGTTGATCATAACTTAATGACGGCGATGACGTCACTTTGATTGAAGAAGTGACGTCAAACCATTGTACACATGGCGTCATCCCCTCTGTGATATTGCCACTGACTTGTAAAAGTGATATCACACTCAGTGGCGAGATCACTTTTCTACAAGGGATCAGTCTCTCACAGCTTAGCATATAATAAAAACCCAACCTCACATCACCTCACCTATGATGTTATTCATCTTAATCACTAAGTAGCAATAAGTTTAAAAAAATCAATGGCTAAATTTTATCTTTAATATGAATTTTGCCCAGCTTATAACCGTACTCCTCAAAATGGACGTAGCCTATAAGCTTACAACTCTGATCACAATTCTAGGGTGTCACGATAACATTAAGTTCATGGTCTCTTCAAAGTTTAACTTTCATTTTCATTGTCGTGATATCAATATATACTCCGATTTCTTCAGATACCAACCGAGATTATTATGTAAAGCTTACGATTATGTATCGAAGACATACTTCCATCATATTGCCATATTTGACTATAATATTCAATTACCAGCGTAATATTTCAGCTAACTTCTTTGAGAGTCATTTTAGAAGTTTGAATGACAACAATTCTGAGGAATATTTGGGTGACAACTTCTTTGTATGCGACGTTTCGACACCACTGCTTGAGAACGACACAAGAAACTGTGTCGAAATGTCGCATGCAATGAACAAAGAAGTTGCCATCCATTTATACCTCAGCATAAATATTTTAGCTATTGACGAGTAACACAATGAAATACCGACTTTGACAGCCAATTCTAATACAGACTGCTTCGCGAGACATTTAGAAGTTGATAAGATGCAAAAGAGTTTTATGGATTACTGGAACTTCTTTATTGCAAGATTGCAAGTTTCATTGTAGAGGTTAGCTCCGTTATCAAGCAAGTGGCATTTGAAGTCGCACTTACTCATACTAATATTTTGCTTTGCCATGTATCTATATATAACATCCAATTGCCAGCGTAATATTTTAGCTAACTTCTTTGAGGGGCATTTTAGAAGTTGGAATGACAACAATTCTGAGGAGTATTTGGGTGACAAATTCTTTGTACATATTATGCGACGTTTCGACACCACTGCTTGAAAACTGTGTCTAAATGTGGCATACAATGAACAAAGAAGTTGTCATCCAAATATCCCTCAGCATTAATATTTTAGCTATTGACGAGTAAATACACAATGAAATACCGGCGATGACAGCCAATTCTAATACAGACTGCTTCGCGAGGAATTTAGAAGTTGGTAAGATAGATGCATAAGAGTTTTATGGATTACGACTTCTTTATTGCAAGATTGCAAGTTTCATTGTAGAGGTTAACACAGTTATCAAGAAAGTGGCACTTAACATGACACTTACTCATACTTATATGTTACTTTGACATGTATTCATATATCATACTTTTAAACTGAAATACTGAAACTGGTTATAACGTATCTTAATTATTGTACATATATACGCACACACATACATACCTCGGATCTTAAATTTGTACTGTGATTGTCTCATAAGCCAGTTTGGCAGGGCATTTTACTTAAATTTATGTTCGTAACTTGTATAAATCGATAAGTATCGATGCGTGACACTAAAATAAAGTATTTATCTCTCCTTTCTCTCACTAATATTTGAGACTTTACATATTTCCGGTTGGAACATACGACCAATATTCATAATAATTACTTTATTTAAACTTGACAATGCCCATTGATGTGCAAACAATGAGTTGACTGTTCGTGGACGTCATGTAAGGGAAGGTTGGGTAAAATAAGATAGTGCATTGGGTAAAATGGGATAATTATTGGCGTAAATTAACCTCTGGAATAACCTTTGCCCTCTCTCTTCGTTCTCTGAACGTACCTGCAGAAGTCTAGATAAAATATAGAGAAAAAACTAAGTCATAATTACCATTAGTGGTATGCCTCTCTCCTCCTCTTCCCTGGAGTTAGCTCCCTTTGCCCGCATGTGGTCTGACAGCCTCATATTCTCTTCTGCGCTCGAACTATGAACAAGGTCACCTCAGAAGTCTAGGAATCTTCTCAAGTTTCCCTTGTTTTTCCAGTGCAGTTCTTGAATTGTGGTACGTGGTATCGACATTGGGTCTGTTATCAGACCATCGCATTCGTTTTTTGTGTGAATATTTTGTGTTTTTGTGTGACTTGAAATTTTTTTTTTTTTCTGTGACTGTCGGCGTTTGTGAAGTAACTGTGTTTCCATCATGTCCCAACGTAAATGTGTGTCGTGTCAACGTTTCATGTCTGATAAGGATCCTCACTCATCTTGTGCTAACTGTGATGTTAAACCTATTTGTTTCCCCGACTCGCGTTGTCTTCTGTGTAGAGATTTAGACGATGAAACGTGGTCAAAATTATGTGAGATGCGGGGCAAGAAACGTAAAGAATCTAATACTCCCGTTTCTCCCGTTGTTACCTTGGATAATGAGCAATCCCTACCTTCTCAAATTCCTCCTTCGGGCACGGTCGCTGATTCTTCCAATCAATCACTCGATCTCACGGCTTTTCTCTCATCTTTTAAGCAAGACATGTTTAACACCCTCCAATCTTCTCTCAAGGATATGGATCGGCGCAATAACGAAAAAATTTCCAATCTTAAGAAATCTTTCAAGTCCCTATCTCACTCAAGTTCAGTTAAAGATGATTCCTCTCGCAAGTCCTCTTCTAACTCTGATGCCAAACGGGGCAAAGTTAAGTCTAAGCGGGTCGCCGACTCTTTGAGTGATGGGTCGGGTGTCACGGCGGGTGATACGGCTAAAAGGCAATGTTTACCTTCTAAGGGCTTGCCGGTGTTAGCGGGTCGTGGTGACCCCGTAAAATCTCTCCCCCTTCCTGGCGGCTCATCTGTCACAGGTCGGGATGAGGTTCACGTTGTTGACGCCGTCAACCTGTTCCCTCCCACCCATGGGTTGGTTCAGGCCGGGTCACTCGTGCAGAACGGCAAGTCCGTTAATGGCTCTAGTGCCACGGTGACCAGGTCCAACCAGGACACCGTTGACACGGCCGGCACGGGTGATTTGGCCCTAGACCAGCTGCCGACTCGGCTTACCCCGGGCGGCACGGACCACTTGATTGATCCGACAGCCGTTGGAACGGCTTACGGCGATAACAAGTTCAAACCGGCTGACTTTGTGGATACGTCTAACCCGCCGATAATTCCGATTATCACCGATACGGAGACAGACAACAAGCTTTCAGCGGATGTGAAACTTGATTCCCATGAAGGCATTTTGATTATTCCGTCGGCTGACGGCTCGGAACCGGACTTAGTCCCTGAGTGGTCCTTCGTGGACAAGATTGACTTTTTATATAAACTTAAGCCGTGTACGCTCCCTACTTCACTCGAGCAAGAGGAGGTACAGCCCATACCAGAGGAACTCGGTTCCACGGGGAATTTGCCGCCTAAGAGGGCGCCCAAACGGACTCTTCCTCATTCAACAGTTGTCAAGGCAGCGTTGGACTCCGTTAACTCAAACTTAACCAAGGCTAAGGACGCTTCCTCTCTTCCTAGAATGGCTCTTAAGCAAGCTTATGTCATCCATGACCGTGCCTTCCCCGCTTCGGCGCCAGACATCGACCGGGATTTTTCACGGCTGAACTCCAGGCCCCTGTTACGATCCCAGGGTGACAAGATTTCCTTATCCCGTAAGGACATCAAGGAGATTGATCTAACGGCAAGGAACTCGGTGGACATTTTATCTTACATTAACTGGTTTGCTGCGGGAGTCCGTCAGCTTCTTCCCCCCACCTTCCAGGACTACAAGGGTATCAAGCCGCAAACTCTTACAGTTATGAACGCGGAGGAGGTTGCTCTCGCCCATTCGTTTCTTGACGTAATCTATCACGCCGTTGGAGATGCTACTCAGGCACAGATTGCCACCGTTGGACGGTTAACGGCTATAGAAAGAACACAACTGCTTGGATCAGTCAGGAATCTTCCTCAAGATTCGAAGGAGGATCTCTTCCAACAGCCGGTTAACTCCGAATCGATTTTCAACGGTCAATGCTCACAAGCCATTGCTACCCAGGACGCTCAGTCTAACAGGATGCTCAACCAGCAACTCGCGGCGGCTCTCCTAGCCCAGACTAGGCAACGTAACTCTTTCAGAGGAGGAAATGTCACTAACAAGAGAGGCTCCTTTCCTTCACCCCGACCCCCCCTCCACCGTTCAGCTTTCGACCGAGCCAACCCTCAGTTCAGGAAGTCTCGTCCCAACGACTCTCAGAATGGTACCCCCAGAGATTCCCGGGATTCCCAGCCCAGAGGGAATTTTCGTGCCAGAGGAGGTCGCGGAGCCAGAGGCTCGTACGGTCGCCGTTGACTCGGTTCCCAACACTACTCCAAAACCTTACGATCTCGCTATGCCCATGGACTTCGATTTGGACTTCGATTTTGTGACACCAGTCGTTCCCTCGCCTGTCGGGGGACGTCTGCAACAGTATTCTCGGAACTGGACACAGATCACCCAAGACAACTGGATTCGCTCCGTAGTCACCGACGGGTATCAGTTACAATTCCAGACGCGGCCACCCCTAGCTTCTCACCCGATAGGAAAAAGATTCACCTTACAGGAGGCCCGTCTGGAGGCAGCTCTACTTGCAGTAGACCAGTTATTGCTGAAGGAGGCAATTACCGAGCTTCCCCCTCACGATCTTTCTCGGGGGTTTTACTCTCCAGTGTTTTTAGTCCCCAAGCGGGACTCGGGAGAGATGAGAATGATCATAGACCTAAAGATTCTCAACAAGGACTTCTTGTGCAGCCCGCCCAAGTTTACCATGGAATCACTAAAAAATGTCAGGAAACTAGTGCTGCCCAACAGCCAATTTGTCAGCCTAGACCTCAAGGATGCCTATCTCCACGTCCCAATCCATCCTCACTCGCGGAAGTATCTCAGGTTCGGAATCAACGGAAGAAGGTTTCAATTCCGCGTTCTTCCTTTCGGCGTTTCCATAGCCCCATGGCTTTTTACGATGGTGATGAAACCAGTGCTTCATTTCCTCCATCTAAGGAACATCGCTATTCACGGATACTTAGACGATTTTCTGGCAAGACATACGTCCACAGCTCTTCTTATCAAACAAAGAGACTTTGTAATCCATGTGTTCACCCATCTAGGTTGGTTAGTGCACCCAGACAAGTCGGAACTTACACCTACTTCCAGGATCAAGTTTCTAGGAGCGATTCTGGATGCAAGGAGTTACCATATCTTTCCAGTGGAGGACCGATGGCAACTAACTCAGAAGCTCATAATTTCCCTTCTGGACTCACGAACAGCTTCATTAAGGAAATGGATGTCTCTGCTGGGGTTTCTAACTGGCAGGTTGAATCTTCGCCACACTCAAGTTTGGATAAATGCCAACAGAGTTCTAGACTTGGATTCTGTGATAGTTTGTCCTCCCCATGTTTGTCAAGAGCTACAATGGTGGACTCGGGAATTCAATGTGCTCTCGGGGACTCGTATGACGGATCCTCCCCCCAAGTTCACGATCTTCACAGACGCCTCCTGCAAGGGATGGGGAGCGCACCTGGACAGATATCAAGCACAGGGGACATGGTCAACTCAGGAGACCTCACTACACATAAACGCTCTGGAGTTGCTAGCGGTAATCAAGGCAGTCAGTATCTGGTGGCGCCCCCTCTACAAGTCGAGCGTCATGATCGCTACGGACAATGCTACGGTGGTGTCCTACATAAACAAACAAGGCGGAACAAGATCAACAAGTCTCATGGAGTTAACTCGCCGTCTGTTTGCCATGGTGGATCAGTTCAAGATAGTTCTCAGAGCAAGACACATTCCGGGAAGACTGAATGTTCTCGCGGACTCATTGTCAAGGAAAGGCCAAGTAATTCCAACGGAATGGACTCTCCACAGGGAAGCCTTCCAGCTATTGATCGACAGATGGGAGTATCCATCAATAGACTTGTTTGCCACAGCTCAGAACTTTCGCATTCCCACCTACGTGAGTCCCATCCCAGACCCTCAAGCCTGGGCAGTAGACGCGTTATCGATATCGTGGGAAGGCATGATAGCCTACGCGTTTCCTCCGATCAAGATTATCCCAGACGTTCTAGCAAAGATCGCAATTCAGGATTGTGTAGTGTATCTGGTAGCTCCAGCTTGGCCAACCAGGACGTGGTTTCCAAACCTAATAGATCTGTTGACGGACGTTCCCCTCCAGCTACCTCACTGGACAGATCTCCTCACTCAACCACTCTCGAAGAGAACTCACGGCAATATCACCATGTTGAATCTGCACGTTTGGAGGCTATCGAGCAATCCCTTAAGAAGCAAGGGTTTGGCCATGAATCATCAAGAGCTATTGTCCAGTCTATCAGGCCATCTACTTCCAGACTCTACGATGCCAAGTGGAGAATCTTCACTTCTTGGAGAGAGCGGAACGATCTTTTAGCTCATGACATTACGATCCCTATGATCGCCGATTTTTTACTTTTTCTGAGGAAAAGCAAGAAACTGAAACATGGGACCATTGAGGGATACAAGTCAGCTATTGCTTCCGTTTGTGATCTGCAAGGACTTTCGATAGGCACAGACCAATCTCTGCATAGACTTCTCAGATCGTTTCAGATAAAGGACATGACATCTCCATCTATCTTCCCGAAGTGGGATCTCTGTTTAGTACTTCAGTCGCTCTTGAAAGCTCCTTACGAACCTCTTAACTCTACTTCACTGAAATTCCTATCCTTCAAGACCGCTTTTTTGCTTGCCTTCGCTTCGGCGGCTAGGGTGTCAGAGTTACACGCTATCGACAATGGATCTGTTAGATTTTCGGACGGTTATAAGGACGTTACTTGCAGAGCTCTACCCGAATTTTTAGCCAAAAATCAATCTGCGGCCTCAGGGCCTCTAGGAGCAAGGACTTACAGAATTCCAGCGTTACCGTCTTCGAATTCTCGTTCAGACAGAGAAAGACTCTTGTGTCCTGTAAGGGCGTTGAGATGGTATCTCGAGAGAACAGCACCATTCAGACGCAAGAGAAGGAGGTTATTTCTTTCCTGCAAAACTGCGATGGACTCAGAAATTTCCAAAAATACTATATCTTCGTGGTTAAGGAAAACTATATCTCTAGCTTATCAAAACACAGACCAAGATACAGTAAACATGAAATTCTCGCCTCACGAGATCAGAGCGTTAGCTTCATCGGTTTCAGCATGGAAATCAGTCTCCATCCAGGATCTTGTTTCGACTTGCCAGTGGAAGGGCACGAATACTTTCATCTCCTCATACTTACGGGATATCGCACCTTCGCTGGATGGAATTGCTCAGTTGGGTCCGCTGGTGGCGGCTCAACGAATCTCCACAGCTTAACCCTTCTTGGAGGAAAAGAAGGGGGGGTCGGGGTCGTCGAGGGAAAAGTTCGACGAGGACTCCTCTACCAAGTTCACCATTCTCCTAAGAAGGTGAGGCCAAACTATGACTTGTGTTATGGTGATGGTTTCGGAAGAAGGTTTAATGTTGTTATTCGTTTAGCACTTGTTGTGGACTGGTATATCCACCTAAACTCTATCACAACTAATGACTATCTGACTATGATGTTCGTTGCATATTTAAGGGAATAATTTGACCGGAAGTGACGTCATAAGAACCGGAAGTGACGTCATAATATGTATAAATAAAGTCAAATGAAAGATTACATCATAGTCAGACGAGGGAAAACTAACATATTAACCAAGTGGTATGCCTGTGAGATATAACATATTGTTCAGTTGAAAGGTTGAATAAATTGAAGGGAAAGAGCATGAAGAAATGGTTCTGTTATTGTTTTATTCACTTATCTACGAAATAGTAAAAGAAGTGATATTCAAGTAAAGAACATATCATGTAATGTTAATCTAATAAGTATAATTATTGGCGTCTAATGTTAAGTAAACATCCCCTGGATACCCGCCACCATTATGTGGAATTCGGGCAAAGGTTATTCCAGAGGTTAATTTACGCCAATAATTAGCAAACAATTACATGTATTGTTAGTAATTATTAGTAAACTTACCTCTGGAATAAGCGGTGAACACCCGCCCAGAGTAAACTAATTCCTCCCCGCACTTGTTCCAGGTGATGTTCAGCTGGAAGAGAATATGAGGCTGTCAGACCACATGCGGGCAAAGGGAGCTAACTCCAGGGAAGAGGAGGAGAGAGGCATACCACTAATGGTAATTATGACTTAGTTTTTTCTCTATATTTTATCTAGACTTCTGCAGGTACGTTCAGAGAACGAAGAGAGAGGGCAAAGGTTATTCCAGAGGTAAGTTTACTAATAATTACTAACAATACATGTAATTGTTTGCTAATGCATGGGGTAAAATGGGATAGTGCATGGGGTAAAATGGGATAGTGCATGGGGTAAAATGGGATAATGCATGGGGTAAAACGGGATAGTGCATGGGGTAAAATGGGATAGTGCATGGGGTAAAATGGGATAGTGCAGGGGGTAAAATGGGATAGTGCAGGGGGTAAAATGGGATATATGGGTACAATGAGATAGTGCATGGTATGGATGGGTAAAATGGGATAGTGCATGGGATAAAATGTTATAGATGGGTAAAATGGAATAGTGCATGGGGTAACATGACATAGATGGGTAAAATGGGCATGGAATTTGACTAAAAATGTAACTCAAACACGTATTAATAGCTCATAAACGTTTTGGAAAATGCTAAAGTCAAATGATAATTGTTTCCAAACACAATATAGACCTTGTGCCAAGATTTTAAAAAACAGACATCTTAATTGTTTTTCCGACTTCGAGAATATTTAGATAATTTGATCATTGGCGATCAGTATAGTGTCACCGATGTTACAAAATTATTGTACCTATATTGATGCCCTCCTGAATGCTAACTCTAATCTTAACTCTGTGATGTTTGGTAATTAATGCAAATCTATCAGTAATCAAAGTTAGTTATCCTAGTTAGCATTTGCTGGTCACCTTGTGGTCACGTCAGCATCAAATAATAATCTGCGTCAGTAATCCTGCAAACCAATCATACTTACCTGTTTTCTTTATTCTTTATTTAAAAAATCAAACAGGGCCTCCTTTCACAACAGACCTTGACGCCCATTCTTTAACATTTACTAAGGCCACCTTAAGGACTAACGATCACCTTAGTGCTTTGTGAAAGGGGACCCAGAAAATAACAACACAACAAAATATCTACTCAATTTATTTATTGCTTACACATGTATATGAACTTATTTCAATATTTTTTTACTATCTACGAAACAGTTTATCTACTATCTACGAACCTGTAAAAATCCCATCTACAAACCCGTTTACGAATAAACCAACACCCTCGACTTCACACAACCTCACTCATAGAATTTTTTTTTTTTTTTCAGAAATATATCTAAGTTGCTTAATTCACATGAAGTTTTTATGTTCGGAAAAATGCAATACGTACTGTGTATAATTGGGAGTGCGGCAGCGCTGACGAATTTTTTTTTTATATTCGAAAGCCGATGCGAATCAACTTTTCTTCTAAGTGTCATATTGATTGAGCCTAGCCATTTTAGGGTCATATGTCACAGTAGATTTTGATAAACAATCTGTATGTCTGTCATATTTTCTTATGCAAACATTATCAACAAATCTCTCTTACAATTTAAACATCCAAGTAACTACATCTGACCAAACAATCAGCTAACAATAATCCTAGTGGCCGCCATGATCAAGGTTTTGAGTTCGATCGGCTTTCCTCCGCCATTTTGAATTGTTAGCATTGCAAGAGAACAAATGTACTGTATCATGCTAATTCATTGAGTAAATCAAGAAAAAATAATTGATTGATAGAAGAGGGAAATGTTTACACGTGATTCATAATAGTTGGCAACTTCTTTATTTGAGTCCAAGATTGGTGCAATCCAAAAACTCTACGGCGTTCATTTTCAGTAAGCCAGACAGGCATGAAACGTCCTCCCCCCAAATTTTTAACACATCCTTATAAGGGCCACAGAAGCCACGCCATTAAAACCTATTTATTTTCTTCTCCAGAAGCAAAATGCTTGAAATGTTGTGTACACACTCCTTTGCTAGTGAGGATCGTAACTTACAGTTTTGGTGACCCTATGACCCCTAAAAGGGAGCTCTGGAATTGGATCCCTTTTCCTTAAATTCACAATTGCAGATTTGGTAGCCTCGTTACACTATTTAGAGTTGGTCCGTTGCAACCTTTTAGCTCACCTTTACGAAGTAAATGTGAGCTTATGTCATGGCGCTTCGTCCGTCGTCCGTCTGTCTGTCTGTCCGTCAGTCCGTAAACTTTCACGAAAAAGACTACTCCTCCTATACAAATTCAGATATCATTCTGAAATTGTAGTATGTTATACCCATGGTGATTCCTCACAGAAAGGTAGACGTTTCAGTTTTGAGAATCCAAGATGGCCGCCACGACAGCCATATTGAATTTTCAATTAGATTTCATTAAAAAGACTACTCCTTCTAAACAAATACAGATATCATTCTGAAATTGTAGTATGTTATACCCATGGTGATTCCGCACAGAAAGGTAGACGTTTCAGTTTTGAGAATCCAAGATGGCCGCCATGGCAGTCATATTAAATTTTCAATTAGATTTCATGAAAAAGACTACTCTTCCTAAACCAATCTAGGTATCATTCTGAAAGTGTAGTATGTTATAACCATGGTGATTCAGCACAGAAAAGTAGACATTTCAGTTTGAGAATCCAAGATGGCCGCCATGGCAGCCATATTGAATTTTCAATTAGATTTCATGAAAAAGACTACTCTTCCTAAACCAATCTAGGTATCATTCTGAAAGTGTAGTATGTTATAACCATGGTGATTCAGCACAGAAAGGTAGACATTTCAGTTTTGAGAATCCAATATAGCCGCCATGGCAGCCATTTTGAATTTTGAATTAGATTTCATAAAAAAGACTACCCCTTCTAAACCAATACAGATATCATTCGTAAATTGTAGTATGTTATACCTATGGTGATTCAGCACAGAAAGGTAGACGTTTCAGTTTTGAATCCAAGATGGCCGCAATAGCAGCCATATTGACTTTTCAGTTGCAGATGACACATCATTATTATTAAATTATAAGCTTTCATCAAGTGATCACTGGCACCATATAAATTCTATAATTTGAACTTACTAATCATAATATTATCTTGAATATAGAATATTTAAGATTGTCGTGCAAGTTGTTCTATATTTTTCAGTGTTTCTAAAAAAAATTAAGATGAAAGACAAACATAATTGATTAATTTGTTTAAAATCGTTATGGCAACTAGCTGCAAAAACCAAATCACATTAACCATGCTAAATTTTAAACAATGGTATCTCCCTTATATTCCTTTAAATACCACACAGAAGGGGTCAACCAGAGTTCAGATATTCCACTATGCTGTCTAATACACATCCCAATACCGGCTGCTAGAATCACAGCGTCAGCTGCTAGCCTGTTGCATAATCAACCTGACCCAATTGATATGGTAGAGCATTATGCTATATGGACATGGCCCATGTGTATGCAATAAATAGAGACTATTTCATTGTTTTTGCCGAATATCATTTCTATCTCATCGAGTGGAGTGAGAAAGTGATATTTTCACGAGTGGCGCAGCCACGAGTGAAAATGACACTTTCTCACTTCACGAGATGAGATAGAAATGATATTCGGCAAAAACAATGAATTAGTCTATTTATTATATAATTTTTAGATCATAAAACAGAGTTGTCAGACATCGGAAGGCAAAGTTTTGCTCTATAGATGATGAATGACAGTCTAGCAACTCAATTTATCCTTTCTCGGTAAAAAAAAAGTTCGATAGAAATAACTCGATATTTAATCGGAAATAATTTTATGAAAAATATATGATGAGTGAATGTTAAATGATATCAGATCCACAACATGTGTTTGGTTATTACTAGGTGAAACAAAGGCTCCTTATCTATTTTGGAAAGTCAGTTTTGACGCGAACGGATACAATGAGTGAAGCGCTATGTCGGTGTGACAGATCACTCGCTTCGTAAATTTATTTTGCAATAAAATGAACAATTATTAACTACAGCAACAAGATATGAACTTCGGGTGGCTTTTGGATATCGAAGGATACATTGGCACTGTAAACTGAAAACAGTTACATACCGAAAACATCCTAAAGAGTCGTTTTTATTCGATCCTAACCAACGCCGTGACGCGAGGCAAGCGTTCGATTTCCTCAAAGGGAGATAATCGTGTTTCAAAGGGAGGTAATAGGTTCGGTCCTACTTTTCTCACCGCAGTGAAAATATGGATTATATTTTCACTGCAGTGAAAATATGACTTTCTACTGCTTTTCTTAAAATATGGATTATATTTTCACTGTATAACCCTATATTTCATTGCAAATTATATAATAAAAGTTATGGACTTGTATTCTCATGACAGTGATATGTTCTTTCTAAGAATAACAACTTACACAAAACTTGTCTATAATAAGCTTTGTGTTTAGCAATCTACATGATAAGTTGATATGGAATAAATATGCAGATGAAAATCGAAAAGGGTTTAGTAAGAAAAGTAAGAAAATTTGATGTGTCATATCTCTCTGTTGATTTGACAATGCAAAAATGTTTACCATTATAGTACTGTATGAGTATTAAATAAATTGACACTTTAATGAAAGACATCTCAAGGTCACTTGATATGGAAATATTATGTGAACAAAATAAACATGTCTTATGCATAGCTGTGTTTATGACTTTCCTCTCAATCAGTCATTCATTTTCCTTGAAAAATCTGTACTTTTGGGATTCTCAATATCCCATGCAGCATAACCATCAGTGAAATAATCTTGAAATCATATCAATGATTCACTACAAAACAAATGTAAGTGGCCACCATCCTGTAATAACTGATTGAAATCATATTAAGGATTCACTACAGAACAAATGTAAGTGGCCACCATCCTGTAAGTATTGAATGACATTTAAATGGATACACCTAAACCAATCAAGATATCATAATGAAATTAATATGGATGCCCACATAAAAGTAGCATTTTGAAGATTAAAAAGTACAAGATGGTCACCAATTCAGCCATAGATAATTAGATATACAAAAAGTTATACAAAAACCTACTGCTTGTTAACTAATCATGATTATATTGTAATATACAGGCCCAAGTAAATGTTTAATGTTCAATGCGACCTCGTGTTTCTATCAATGTTGTGATTTTTCCACTGTCGGTAATCAGACCGTGTGTATAGATTAATTACGTTGTAATTCCAATGTGACAACACTTATTCTTAGCAAAATAATATCATAATGGTTCTCAACGTTTGTTTCCATATAAAGACATCAACGTTACCTTTATTAAACACGTATTTAACCATATTCTTGTCAGATAAAATTTTCGTGTATGCTTTCCTGGTGGCTGCCATTTTTGTGTGATGACGTCATGATTCCATGTGCACTATGTTTCGTTTTCCAAAGTAAATTTAATACTAATCTAAGTTTATTACTATCAACAAACATTTTAGTGTTCATATTCAATTCCATGACGATGTACATTGTATATTATTGTTATATTAATAATCAAGTGTATTTCATGCTTTGTTGATTTACTGTCAAAACAACATTACGTCAGAATGACTGTGACGTAAGTTTTTTGACAGTTGAAAATAATAATAGAGGGTTGACGATTTGGAGAACTTTATTACAAATCAGGCCGCAGGCAGCGGCATATGATGATACAGATTATGTTACATACATTCACATACAAACAGATAGATTTACAATATATATCTACAAAATGCGAATAACACTATTATTACAGTACATGGTGTAAATAAGCAAAACAGTAAGGTATCTGGATGAAAGATTTTCCTTTTAGTTACTAGTAACAACAATTTTTAAAGGTATTAATAATGATATTACTAAACATGGCTATTTTTATTAAAGTACCTATCTTTTTGCTGTTAAATAGTGTCTTCATTTTAAAATAGTTTGGTCTAGTATAGAAATACGGCTTGATATTATTTAACTCTTGCATTTATGAAATGAGAACAAATGAATAAAAAATGGAATTCGTCGCCAATTTCATAACTATTCAAGTTTACAAATTCTGTTATGCTTTTGGATAATGTTCATGAAATTTTGATTTTATCAATAAAAGAAATGTTTTCCTCTATCTTTTCAGAACTACTCTTATATATGAGTTTTTAAATATCTGTAGATTTGGTTCATGAAAATATTGATGTCTTATCAAAACAAACAATTATTTTAAAAATAAAATTAAATCTTTTATATGTAAATATTTTATGAAATACCTGATAATTGTTTTCGTTATGATAATCACTTTATGAACTGTCTTACACAATTATAATGTAATATCTAATGTTATATCTCATACATACAGCTTAACAAAGTAGGAACAGTATATTACCTTGCCGGGTAAATATTTTTTAAATGAGAATTCTAAAAGTCTTAGCATCTAGTTGTAACATTACTGGATTTTTAAAAATCCATTAGTCAGTCTGAACTTTAATTACTTCTAAGAAATTACAAATGTAATCTTATGATGAAAATCATGTCATGTCATGTTTCAGATGTCACTTATTGTTCATTTTTAGAAATTTCTACATTTAAGCCAAATTCTGCATTCAGTTTCAACTGGTAATAAACTGTTCTTACACTGTTGAGCTGTATGTCTGAATCAAATCTGGCCTTTTTCTTTTCTAACAGTTCTATTTCAAGTTCTAACTTTTTATGTTCTAATTTTATCCTCTCTGTATCCAGAATGGTATTAACATATGTGGCCTCTGGTTGGTTTCTTTTTTTTGAAAATGTTTTCTTCGCCGTGTCCTTTGTGGAAGGTACTGCAAGAGGGAAATTTTTTTTCATTAATAAATGTCAATATATTATCAATCATTCAAAATATAATTGAATATTAAAGGGGATGTAGGAGAACCAATGTCTTATGGTAAGATAATGTTTGTTAGTAATTTAACGGGAAGTGAGACATGGAATTTCCTTCAATTCCTTCAATGGTAAAATTGAAAAAAAAACTAAAAAACCTACCATAACAAGCACCTTTTCTACTTCTTGAAATTTTTTAAAATAGATTCTGGTTTCCATAACAGAATTTAACAACTATTAAGTGTACCTCCATAAAACTCAATGTTTGTATTGATCAACTTGTGGACTTGTGAAATTTTCAATTTATTGTGATGTAAATTATGTTGATTTAATTGCATTTCTGATCATAATAATTGGGGACCAGTGAGATATCTTTTCATAAGATGACTCTTGTTTGTAAAGATAATGATATCTCATTGAAAAATTATTTAACAACTTCTTTTAGTACTGGCATGATAGATTCAAATTCAAAAGGATTCATTACTACTTTGTACATGATATAATTATATTGGTCATTCTAAAAAAATGGAATAAATTAAATAACAAAAATAAGGTCTTTTAAAATGAATAAACTTATTTAGAATAACAATGTGTTTATATGTTATTTGAGAAAAAAGATATTATACTCACATTCAACTTCTTTCTCTTGAGTTGAACATTGATCATTGGTGCTAGCTGGAAACATTCATAAAAATGTTAGTTTTTCTGATTATTAAAAATCTTCTATTTATCACTGAGCATAATGATTTATAATTACTTTATACACAATAAGAATGTTTATATGTGGCTAAATAAAAATTAATATGTGGATGAGCATAATAATTTCTAGTGCAAACATGTATTTATCTTATTTATTTGAATGTTACATTAATGATCATTTTTGAATAGTAAAAGAAAAATTGCTTAATTACCTTCGCAATGATCTGTTTGCTTGTTGCACTCCTGGTCTTGAGTGATCTCTGAAATTAATGTCATCATTTTGATATTTTATCTATAGAATTTATGTTTGGAGCTATTGTTATTTTTTGTGATCAGTTTCATTTATATAAGAATTTTCTATATATACACAAAGAATTTAATTAAGCACCCCGCTAGTTTGTAAAATGATTTGGGTGTTCTTGGACTATTTTAACATCTGTAAGTAAATTTTAGATTCCTTGAGTTGAACTTGTTGATCAAACACTTCTTCTTCCTTTAGATAAGCCTTTAGTTTTGACAGTGTCTTTGTGAAGTTTTATTTATTTTCAATATTTGATAATTTTGTGATTTTGAAGGTCCATACTGCTTGAACGATTGACTTTTGCTATGAGGATATTTACTAAAAACTCATCAATTCACTCAAGAGAATGCTAATAATCACATTGCAGACAAAAATATTGACTTTCATTTTCAATTTCAAGTTTTGACTAAAAAATAGAAAGTTTTGGTAAAACCAGTTATTCAGCGACAGTGACATGTAAAGCGAATGAAGTTTTTGTTTCCACATTGCTAGATGATCGTTCTATTAAAAAATCCTTATTGTTTGCCTGTACATTTGTTTTATTTATCATCAGCAGTGTTTTTCTGTTTGAAAAAATGGGGATGCTTAATTTAGTTTTGTGTGTATATAATATAGTATAAATCATGTTATCATTTAGTGTAGTAAACATTGAAAATTGGTAAATAAATCTTTTATAATTCTGACTTATATTATGTCGTTATTTACCGTCAGTGTCTAATGCATTTTCAAGGCCGTGTATCCCTGGCCTCCCCTCCAGTGACTGTGTCAGGGCCTCGTCCGCCGCGTTGAGGGCTGGTGGAGCAGGCCCGCCTCCAGTCTTGTACCGACTTGCCTTCAGTGCATCAATTTTTGATTTTGCTAGATACAAAGAATCAAAATAAGTTCTAAGCAAAAGAATTTATTGTCAAAATTTCAAATTTGTCAAAAACAAAATCATATATTAAGTAACATAATAAACACTGCAAAATTGCTAAATCATTTGTTAGCTATTTAGTTACCTATGCTAGTAAAATTAATTCTATTGAGTAATACTTCAAAGACTATTGATTTTGTTTTTATTGTTTTATTACTTCATTTCAAAACATTCAATTTAACATTCTGAAATCAATTGGTTTAAGCCTACCTCTCTGCTTCAGGTTGAAGAACTTCTTCTTCACCTCTCCTCCCTCCCTCTTGTTGTCTATGTACCTCCTACAAAGACATAAAATATGCACGTTTGTTAGCATTTTTTGGTGTTATTTATTTCTGGTTAATGGGCTTAGATATAAGTGAATGAATAATATTTCTACACTTAAAATTCTATTGTCGTCAAGTCATCTTGTTCTAGTCAACATGTGTTTTAAGTCAGTCATTTTGATTCTCTTTTGTTGACTAATCCAAACATATTTAAAAATCGTGTTGCAGGTTATTTTCAGCAGGGGTTCATAGGTACATTTAGGAAAAGTCAATTTAAACAAACCTTATCGGACTGAAAACCCATTACACGAGGACAATTATTTTTACATGATAAAGCAAAATTTAATGGTCATAAAAACAAATTTCAACGTTTTCTTTGTTACCTAAAGATATAGCATAACTTTATAAACATACGTATTCAGTTCGGCGCCTATCTCATCCCAGGCCTCGCTTCGTTTCCGGTGGATGGATTTCCCCCAGGCCCCTTTGAGTTCACCGAAGAGGAGCTCCTCCTTCTCAAGGACGAGAGTGATAAGGGCGATCTCTTCACTCTCCGTCCATGACTTAGATCGCTTCCGAGGAGTCTCCTCCCCGGCACTCGTACTCGCCTCGGTTGCCATTGTAAACATGCAGACGACAACTTCCGCATAGTACTTTCACACCATAGATGACTGAAGATTTCCAAATTGCTGCTTACATCCAAAACAAATATATCGCTGAGTATGCTCAGCCGAGTCCGTTATCGAACTCAGCTGAGAACGGACTCGAGACGTTTTATAACCTCAAAATCTGAGTCGATCTCCGCTGAGGCCCCGAGGTTATAAACAAAACTTCGTACTCAACTCAGCTTCGTGCTCAACTCACTGAGTTTAGACTCAGCGGAGATCGACTCAGATTTTGAGGTTATAAAACGTCTCGAGTCCGTTCTCAGCTGAGTTCGATAACGGACTCGGCTGAGCATACTCAGCGATATATTTGTTTTGGATGTAAGCGGCAATTTGGAACTCTTCAGTCATCTATGGTGTGAAAGTACTATGCGGAAGTTGTCGTCTGCATGTTTACAATGGCAACCGAGGCGAGTACGAGTGCCGGGGAGGAGACTCCTCGGAAGCGATCTAAGTCATGGACGGAGAGTGAAGAGATCGCCCTTATCACTCTCGTCCTTGAGAAGGAGGAGCTCCTCTTCGGTGAACTCAAAGGGGCCTGGGGGAAATCCATCCACCGGAAACGAAGCGAGGCCTGGGATGAGATAGGCGCCGAACTGAATACGTATGTTTATAAAGTTATGCTATATCTTTAGGTAACAAAGAAAACGTTGAAATTTGTTTTTATGACCATTAAATTTTGCTTTATCATGTAAAAATAATTGTCCTCGTGTAATGGGTTTTCAGTCCGATAAGGTTTGTTTAAATTGACTTTTCCTAAATGTACCTATGAACCCCTGCTGAAAATAACCTGCAACACGATTTTTAAATATGTTTGGGTTAGTCAACAAAAGAGAATCAAAATGACTGACTTAAAACACATGTTGACTAGAACAAGATGACTTGACGACAATAGAATTTTAAGTGTAGACATATTATTCATTCACTTATATCTAAGCCCATTAACCAGAAATAAATAACACCAAAAAATGCTAACAAACGTGCATATTTTATGTCTTTGTAGGAGGTACATAGACAACAAGAGGGAGGGAGGAGAGGTGAAGAAGAAGTTCTTCAACCTGAAGCAGAGAGGTAGGCTTAAACCAATTGATTTCAGAATGTTAAATTGAATGTTTTGAAAAGAAGTAATAAAACAATAAAAACAAAATCAATAGTCTTTGAAGTATTACTCAATAGAATTAATTTTACTAGCATAGGTAACTAAATAGCTAACAAATGATTTAGCAATTTTGCAGTGTTTATTATGTTACTTAATATATGATTTTGTTTTTGACAAATTTGAAATTTTTACAATAAATTCTTTTGCTTAGAACTTATTTTGATTCTTTGTATCTAGCAAAATCAAAAATTGATGCACTGAAGGCAAGTCGGTACAAGACTGGAGGCGGGCCTGCTCCACCAGCCCTCAACGCGGCGGACGAGGCCCTGACACAGTCACTGGAGGGGAGGCCAGGGATACACGGCCTTGAAAATGCATTAGACACTGACGGTAAATAACGACATAATATAAGTCAGAATTATAAAAGATTTATTTACCAATTTTCAATGTTTACTACACTAAATGATAACATGATTTATACTATATTATATACACACAAAACTAAATTAAGCATCCCCATTTTTTCAAACAGAAAAACACTGCTGATGATAAATAAAACAAATGTACAGGCAAACAATAAGGATTTTTTAATAGAACGATCATCTAGCAATGTGGAAACAAAAACTTCATTCGCTTTACAATTCACTGTCGCTGAATAACTGGTTTTACCAAAACTTTCTATTTTTTAGTCAAAACTTGAAATTGAAAATGAAAGTCAATATTTTTGTCTGCAATGTGATTATTAGCATTCTCTTGAGTGAATTGATGAGTTTTTAGTAAATATCCTCATAGCAAAAGTCAATCGTTCAAGCAGTATGGACCTTCAAAATCACAAAATTATCAAATATTGAAAATAAATAAAACTTCACAAAGACACTGTCAAAACTAAAGGCTTATCTAAAGGAAGAAGAAGTGTTTGATCAACAAGTTCAACTCAAGGAATCTAAAATTTACTTACAGATGTTAAAATAGTCCAAGAACACCCAAATCATTTTACAAACTAGCGGGGTGCTTAATTAAATTCTTTGTGTATATATAGAAATTTCTTATATAAATGAAACTGATCACAAAAAATAACAATAGCTCCAAACATAAATTCTATAGATAAAATATCAATAATTATCAAAATGATGACATTAATTTCAGAGATCACTCAAGACCAGGAGTGCAACAAGCAAACAGATCATTGCGAAGGTAATTAAGCAATTTTTCTTTTACTATTCAAAAATGATCATTAATGTAACATTCAAATAAATAAGATAAATCCATGTTTGCACTAGAAATTATTATGCTCATCCAAATATTAATTTTTATTTAGCCACATATAAACATTCTTATTGTGTATAAAGTAATTATAAATCATTATGCTCAGTGATAAATAGAAGATTTTTAATAATCAGAAAAACTAACATTTTTATGAATGTTTCCAGCTAGCACCAATGATCAATGTTCAACTCAAGAGAAAGAAGTTGAATGTGAGTATAATATCTTTTTTCTCAAATAACATATAAACACATTGTTATTCTAAATAAGTTTATTCATTTTAAAAGACCTTATTTTTGTTATTTAATTTATTCCATTTTTTTAGAATGACCAATATAATTATATCATGTACAAAGTAGTAATGAATCCTTTTGAATTTGAATCTATCATGCCAGTACTAAAAGAAGTTGTTAAATAATTTTTCAATGAGATATCATTATCTTTACAACAAGAGTCATCTTATGAAAAGATATCTCACTGGTCCCCAATTATTATGATCAGAAATGCAATTAAATCAACATAATTTAGATCACAATAAATTGAAAATTTCACAAGTCCACAAGTTGATCAATACAAACATTGAGTTTTATGGAGGTACACTTAATAGTTGTTAAATTCTGTTATGGAAACCAGAATCTATTTTAAAAAATTCCAAGAAGTAGAAAAGGTGCTTGTTATGGTAGGTTTTTTAGTTTTTTTTTCAATTTTACCATTTAAGGAATTGAAGGAAATTCCATGTCTCACTTCCCGTTAAATTACTAACAAACATTATCTTACCATAAGACATTGGTTCTCCTACATCCCCTTTAATATTCAATTATATTTTGAATGATTAATAATATATTGACATTTATTAATGAAAAAAAATTTCCCTCTTGCAGTACCTTCCACAAAGGACACGGCGAAGAAAACATTTTCAAAAAAAAGAAACCAACCAGAGGCCACATATGTTAATACCATTCTGGATACAGAGAGGATAAAATTAGAACATAAAAAGTTAGAACTTGAAATAGAACTGTTAGAAAAGAAAAAGGCCAGATTTGATTCAGACATACAGCTCAACAGTGTAAGAACAGTTTATTACCAGTTGAAACTGAATGCAGAATTTGGCTTAAATGTAGAAATTTCTAAAAATGAACAATAAGTGACATCTGAAACATGACATGACATGATTTTCATCATAAGATTACATTTGTAATTTCTTAGAAGTAATTAAAGTTCAGACTGACTAATGGATTTTTAAAAATCCAGTAATGTTACAACTAGATGCTAAGACTTTTAGAATTCTCATTTAAAAAATATTTACCCGGCAAGGTAATATACTGTTCCTACTTTGTTAAGCTGTATGTATCAGATATAACATTAGATATTACATTATAATTGTGTAAGACAGTTCATAAAGTGATTATCATTACGAAAACAATTATCAGGTATTTCATAAAATATTTACATATAAAAGATTTAATTTTATTTTTAAAATAATTGTTTGTTTTGATAAGACATCAATATTTTCATGAACCAAATCTACAGATATTTAAAAACTCATATATAAGAGTAGTTCTGAAAAGATAGAGGAAAACATTTCTTTTATTGATAAAATCAAAATTTCATGAAACATTATCCAAAAGCATAACAGAATTTGTAAACTTATATAGTTATGAAATTGGCGACGAATTCCATTTTTATTCATTTGTTCTCATTTCATAAATGCAAGAGTTAAATAATATCAAGCCGTATTTCTATACTAGACCAAACTATTTTAAAATGAAGACACTATTTAACAGCAAAAAGATAGGTACTTTAATAAAAATAGCCATGTTTTGTAATATCATTATTAATACCTTTAAAAATTGTTGTTACTAGTAACTAGAAGGAAAATCTTTCATCCAGATACCTTACTGTTTTGCTTATTTACACCATGTACTGTAATAATAGTGTTATTCGCATTTTGTAGATATATATTGTAAATCTATCTGTTTGTATGTGAATGTATGTAACATAAAAATTAAAAAATTCATTATTGTCTCTATAATTTGTATTTATTTCAATTATGCACTGCATATTGCATACATGTTATTGTAAAATAATTGTAAAATTTAATTATACACATACTTTAATCAATTACATATGTCAGAGGGCCTTGTAAGTGTAAGTGTTTATCACTGATCTATTTGACCTTCTTGTCAAAAAACAATGTATTAGTAGGTTATTATAATGACTGAGAAGTTAATGGAAGGGAGACAACCCTGTCATTTTTCAACTGTAGTAGATATATCCATTCAACATTGTGTTCTTTTAGTAAAGTGTATAGCTTGTAAAATGATTTTACCCACACATCCTGGCTGTAGCAAATATTACATTAATCATTTGTAACAATGAATTATGCCCCTTTGAAATCTTAACGGATTATAAATATATCTCTATAATCAATGAATATCATATTAGTCAAATATCATAAATTAATGTCTTATAGGATTCCAGGTTCACAAGTTGAATTAATTGTTTCTGTCAAATATTTATTACAAACAAAAACAAATCTTTAAACAGATTTATTTCTTCATTGTCAGAAAAAGTATGCCAAATGTATTGTATCCATATGTTAAGTATCAAATATTAACTTTTTTGTTAGTTAATAAAGTAATATTTCTTACTCATATACTTATTCTGTCTTCATTTACATTTGATCATTTCACAACAGAAAATCATTTTCTCATTTAATAATGATGTTACAGATTGACATGAGGAATGAAATACAAACATGAAAAATGAACATATAAACTTCATTGGGAAAAGAATGTGTTGATCAAGTGTCGTCTAACGTCAGCACCATCTTGTCTGTCATTGTGAGGAATTATTACATTTATGTTATTTACATTGCCATTACCATTATCATTATCAGCATTTCTAAATACATCATTGTTATCTATTCCAAAATTATGAAGCACAACACAAGCTAATACATAAGTGACAGCTTGTGCGGGACTGGTAATCAACTCATAATGTAAACATTGAAATCTTCTTTTCAAAATGCCAAAAGTTTGTTCAATGATGACCCTTGTCCTGCACAGACTGGTATTGAGCGATCTTCTGCTGGTGTGGCTGGGTTCAAGAGAGGGGTCATCATGAACCAGCGGCAGGGGTATCCCGAGTCTCCTAGCAGCAGTCCTGTGTAGTTACCTAGGGACATCCAACATCCAATTAGCAAATACACTTAACTGACTGATTGAAGTTTAGCATGCAATTTCAAAGAATAATTTTGGTTGGGAAAGGAGCAATTAACAATATATTGAAAATATGTAAATATATTTAATGTGAACAATTATTTGCTTAATCTTTATCAACACCTTTATTTTAATTTTGTATTTAATATTATGTTTCATTCCAAGTTTATTTTTAATTGTTAAAACAATATCTTATTCTCTTATCAAATTATATTTTTAATTTTTAGGGCTAAAGAAATACTTGCCATTCTCAAAGTTTCTGTTAAGGGCCGATGTCCTGAATATCCTACTGTCATGGACAGAACCGGGCCATGAGGCATTGCAGCTTGTTATCCTGTATTGTGCATCACAGCACATCTATAAGAGATATTGATTATGCAAAATTATTCACAACATACATAGTTTCAAATATATGCAGACTTCATGAATAGATATTACATAACATGTAAAATCGTATCATTTTACTACAATTCGTTTTAATTTTTCAATTATCATTGTTTTTCTCATCAGAATATATTGAGATCTTCTTATGATAGTGTTTCAGTAAAATATTATCAAACATTTTACAGACGCTTCTTTTTTAACTAATTATTATTGATAGATTTATTATATTTTCAATTGCTTGAACTTATCATGTGAAGAAAGTTTCTCAACTAGGCCTTACAAAATTTTAAATATTTCTCTCCCTGCGTTAATGCATGTCTTACTTTTGTAAATATTTTACCTGAACATTTAATGAGTGGTAGCCTTTCCGGTTGACGAAATCGGCTTCATTCAGAGATGGTCTTATAAGCCTTATGAACGTACCGTCCACACATCCAACGACGTTTGGAAAACCTAAAATGTGTACAGTATGGTTAAAGTATCATACAATAATTCAACAAAGAACTGCATTAATTTTGGAATACGTTTATAATTGATGTAACAAGAACCGTGACAAACGATTATTTTTGTTATTGTTTCCGGTTCTAAAATTAGCCGATTCCGACCTTGAACTTGACTTATGACCAATCACAAACGATGTTAGATTATTTTTACATGTGGGAATTACCCATGCACTAACCTGCAACGCTGCCGAAATCCTTCTTCGCTTTCGTCGCCCTGTCCCCTGTCGGAAAACGCACGTACTGAGGCGCCAGTCGGCTTATGGCCAAAGCTACGGAACGAATACACCTTCCAGTCGTTGACCGTGATAGATTTAAACTATCGCCGATCAGAAGATGCATCGCCCCGGTCGCCAAAAACCGTAAACAAACCAGCACCTGCAGTAGTGGGGGAAGCGGGTTGTTGCGGAGGGTGGGGCATGCTCCCATGTTGAGCAAACCAACTAAAAGTAAAATGGACTGAGGACGAAAACGAAATCTAATGAAAACCTCTTCCTCATCTAAACTTTCTAGGGGATTTGTTCTATCCCGTAGAATCCTAGGTACACGCATACGGCGCCGAGCTGCGCGAACCTGTCGGAGGTGTGCCGCCATTGTTTACTTGAGTATAGCGTTAAAGAGACACTCCGCGAGTTCTTTGGGGTCACATATGGGAGACTCTACAAATAGTGTCATCTGATCGAGAAATATCCATTCTTACAGTAAAGAATCATTTTAATGCTAATCGATGTCGTCTAGTGACAAGTGGAAGGTTTGAGGTCGCGATTGTGATCGAAAACCGGACAATGACGCGCGCTAATCAGTCAAACGTATTTTTGGAAACGTATGTAAAGCAGTCAGAATTACGGGTACGAGTTGGATTTGTTTCATAGGTTATATAACGAGTATTCGTGGAAATCATACTTGTAATTTTGATTTCCACGAACCTATAGGACTGTTTTAAGATGTTCGTTGAAAACAAGCATTTGTCATATATTTGTCATTTGGGAATGAATACATGAGATGTTTTGAATTTATATAACACATTTTACCATTTAGGTTCGTATCAAAGCAAAACACTATGTGATGAAACTCACGGAGTGTCTCTTTAAGTGAGCCTCCGACCTCACTTGAGTTGAGTACGTTTTCCGACTCAAGGTGAGTTCGAAATCGAACTCAGGAAAATTTATAACCTCGACTCCCTGAGTCTGAGTTTTGAGTTGAGCACGAAACCTGAGTTGAGCATGAAATCAAACTCAAGAAAGTTTTATAACCTCGGGGCCAGGACTAAGAGACGTGTTTTGTTTGCTGTTGTGATCTTTCGCCGGTATTACCGAGACTTGCACTATGTAAGTAATTCTTCCAACCTGTGGTTGAGTACACTCACTGAAATTCCAGTGAAGAGCCATAAAACCTCGGAATTGAGTCCAGTCTCTCTAGAATAAATTGTTAAATGTATTGTACATATCGGGGATGTAAATGATGTAACTGATGTAAAATATTTATATATTATTGATTGCTATATGTTATTGTAATAAATTCTTGTTTATTGTTTCAACTACTAGTTGTCAAATTATTTATTAGATATATATAAACTGTAAGCTATAGGTAAAAGTTGAGAGATCCATAAACCCAAACATGCTATCGGTATAAATTAAATTACTCCTTTTACCCCCTTAGACCGTTACAATATCATTTGTGTATTAATGTTTGTTCAAGCTCTAGTCGTTTCCAACAGAAGACTAGTATTTTAAAAGATATAATAATCATGATGGCAGCCATAATCAATTATGTAAAAGATGGTTATACATGTATAATTAAACCATTTTACCACATCATTCATTTTAAGGTGAGCTTCTGTACCCTAGGTACTTTTATTACATTTACTTTGAATTTCTGAACAATTTTCATTCTGAATTGAATACCAGTATCTGAAATCACATCGTCTACCTCCTAAACTTTTGAATTGTTTTTTTCCTGTGGTAACTGGGGTTCTAAAATTGACTTTTGATGACCCCGTATCTATAAAGGGAGAACCTTGGTAAGCTAAATACAAAGTGTTTAGTTTTAATGCAGGATAGTTGCCATTCATCGGCTGCTTAAAGAATGAAGTGGGTCTTTGGAAGATGAAAATCAGATTTTTAAATATATAATGTGTAAATTGACACATTGTTTCAACCCTAATTAAGGAAAAGAAACATTAATGAAAACTCAAATAGTTATTTTGGTCAACTTAAATCAACGTAGTATCAAATATAAATTAAATATAAAACTTATGATCGAAAGATTTTCACCTTGGAGCCAAACAAATCCGATGACCTTTTGGCGTTCATTGCTCTAAGAACTGTCCATCTAATTTCCTTGTAATTCTTTATATAATGAGATGTCTTGATGTGATAATACTTATTGTCACTTACCTTTTTAAGAAAAAGTATATTCATCGTTTTCAGTGTTATTTCTTATCAAATTTATTTACAAACCATTAAAAGTTATCTCAGTGGTTTTGAATGATTTTCCTATAGTGCACAATACATTTTTAAAAAATGTGGACAAACTCCAAGAGAAGCATTTATCAAAGCACCTTAGACTATCAGAACTGTTATTAATGTCGGAGAAAAAGTTAGGTCGCCCTCTTAACATAGTGTTTCACGTTTTTTGACTTTTCATTATGACATGTGATGAATCGAAGTTACTTGTATATAGACGTAAGATGTAATAAACGCGGTAAGATGTAATAACTGCGGTAAATTGTAATAAAAACGTGGTAAAATGTAATACTGCGGTAAATTGTAACAAAATTGCGGTAAAATGTAATAAAAATAGGTGCGGTAAAATGTAATAAGGGGGTGCGGTAAGATGTTACTAAAAGGTGCGGTAAATTGTAATACAATATGCGGTAAAATGTTATAACCTTTCCACAGTCTTTGATAACTTTTTTCAACAATATTTGTTCATTTTTGGTCTATGCTGGTACATGTCATGATATGTTTAATTGTTTTTTGATTGAGGATGACACAACGAAATATATTTAGATTTGAATTACGTACACTTGAATGTTATTTCACTTTCATGAATGATTGTATTTTATTATCAGTAATGTTATTAAGATATATCACATCTCTGATTGGTCCACGTGACCCTGGTTAAATACTGATATCACCCTGTTAAGCGGGAGGGTAAATTATTTATACCCCGGCACAAAAAAATTTACAATGTATGTTACCTCGAACACATGATTAAGCTAGTTTCTTTTGATCAACCGATATGTAACTTTGAGCAAACTATAGTCAAAGTGTTTACGCAGTTAACGTTTTCCTTTATCTTCATATTAAATGCGGAGAAAATGTGGCAGAGTCAACTTTGAGTTGTATGATATTTTGTAAATAAACATGTGTATTGAATATATTAGTTTGTTTGTATTGATGAGAAATACATTCTCATTAGATAATCTAAGCTAAACTATTTTAATCATTATTTTATATTTAACATTTTATATTACCACCATAGCTCTCTTAAACTTCAATTTAATCTTAGGTCAGCATTACTAACTTTCACTGCATGCTTTTCTCACTGCAATCTCTACCCAAGCGCGTCCCATGCTTAGCCCCTGTAAGTCCTATTGTTCTAGGTTCACCCAAGCGTAGCATTATCTTTAAAGGGTTAGATCTTGTATATCTCTTGATCAGTCTCTTATGCTGTTTTGTCGGTCATGTTGTTGGATATGTGATTTGTGTTAATATTCGTTTGGATCGAGATCATGGTGATCTGGATGTGTTTATTCTTTTAATGACAAGGTTAGTAATCTTTGGTCTTGTGTATATATTTGGTGTTGTATTTATATGCATTTTGTAGTTGGTAGTTTATCGGCTATAGTTTAGAGTATGGTTAATTTCATCAGTTGTATGTATATATCATGTGTAAATATTGTATGTTTTGATAACTCACAGTATAGTGAGTTCTGATAGTTTTATTGCTTAAGGTCATAACTCTCAGTATAGTGAGTTATGTAGGTTAATTCATTATCCCATTAAATGTAATATTTATCACATTAATTCAGGCTATTAATTACTTTTACTTCTGTTTCACAGTTCACAGTACAGTGAGCTATATTTATAAGATAGGTTTAATATTTATCTCACAGTACCGTGAGATTGCTTAAGAATTATAACTTATTCTACTCTCATAGTTTTACCGTATTTATGCTAATAATTCATTACAGTTAAGGTTAAGTAATTAGTTTAGTTCCCTACTATTATCATCATAAGCAAATGTGTGTGTGTATGTGTGAATGATGTGGGTAAGTTTGATTGGATATGGTTGTTTGTAGCTTTTACCGTATTTAATCTTTTTAAACCATTGTTTTAAATAGTATCATCTGCATAGACATTTTATTATTCCTGCAGATGATGTAGACAACCACCATTCCCTATGGCACTGTATGCGCTACAGTTCAGGTCATACCAACCTGGTATGTAACATGTTGTTATCAATTAGTTAAACAATACTTGCACATGTAATGAATATGCAATAAGTATATATATATATATAAATATGATTTAATCCTGCCATTGCCACGATAATAATTAATGAGTATATGTATAAGGATACACATTGATATGCATACACATACAAAGAGGAAAGTGTATAAGTTGCCAACATATTACTTGACAACAGTATAAAGATATGTACACATTTACATAAACATTTTGGAGCCCCCAGTGAGGAACATGGAACCAACGACGCCATAGGAGTCTCATCTACGTCTGCCACGACTGCAACAACTATGGACGATGTGGATCATCGACTTCAGCCATGAGACTACGCCTTCGATGTATGGTGAATAGACACTGATATTGCCCATGTACATGTACCTATCATGTGAACTGTGACCTTCATTTGGACACCTTGTGATAAATGTTTCATGAATTTGTGTATGTGAGCATAACTGACTTCTCGAATCATGATTCTGATATGTGTATGATCTTGTGACATGCCTCAACATATGAACACTTGTGTGACCCTCAGATATGGACACTTCTGTGACCTTGGATTCTTGTGACCTTGACCTTAATGTGATGTGTTTACATTTGACTTTGTTTATTATGTGAATATGTATATGTATGTTTTGCTCTTTCATTGACCATTGCTTTGCATTTATATACATGATGTTGCCTGTATTGTGTTTTCATGTGGGTACCCCTTAGATAATTGCTCCGGAGCTAGTTTTGTGTACTTACTAACACTTTGTTGAAATATTGATATTTCATCATTGCCTTGCCTTAGTTAAGATTCACTTAAGTATTTACTAGTATTTATCTACAGCTACATTATACAACCATGATGCGTTTGTTTGTATGAATGTGTATTAGTTAGTTAGTTATTAAGTAGTTATTAAAATCAACTGCTTAATTTACTCATTATTTATCTATTAGTTAGTTAGTTAGCATTAGGTAGTTAGTAAAATCAACTACTTAATAAATCCATTATGAATTAATTTATTTTAGTTAGTAATCAAATAAATCCATAAGTAAGGTTAGTTAAGTGTTGTTGTGTTCATAGTTAGGTTTATTGGAATGTAGGTTTCTTTGTGGTTTGGTTATAGGGTCTGTGTTGAGTTCATTCATTTCATTCATTCATTGCATTCATTCCTTATTCATTTAGGTATGTAAGGGTTGCTTGCTTTGTTGTTGTCTTGTGTGGTTCTCAATTCTTCATTTCCATAGTCATATTTCTGGGTATTATTCATCTCATCATGTAGGATATTATCCCATCAGCCCCTGCACGCGTACACCTGCACTATACTTACCTGCATTAGTTACAATTTAGTTAAGCACACATTAAACCAAACTAAACATGTAAGGTATATATAAACATTTAACTTCAACTCATTAAGGGTTAACGCCCATATTATAAATAATTAAATATTACATTTAATAACTCTTAATAATTAACTTTAAGTTTCCGTCGCGGAAATTTTCATCGTGTGCCGAGATCGCGTTTTGTTTTGCATAACATATTTCAAGTTGTGTTGTGCATTTTCAAGACCTTTGTGGGTTACCTATTACTTATTCACTCAAGACAAGTGCTGTGTATTCTTAGGTGCTTTTTGTGCACATTACTTCTGTGTTTCATTTTTCAAGGATTGTGTTGTGTGTTATTCATATTCTTGGAGATGGCGTCATCAGATATGACCGATGAGGAAGTGAAGCTACTTGTGGCTAACCTCAAGAAACTAGAGTTAAAACCTAATGCTGATACCCCTCAAGACTTGTTAGCATGGATGTCTTCGATGAGCAAGAGCACTCAGGAAAGTAAGCCCTATATTCCTCCTACAGTTACCCTTGCTAAGTCGCCACAGCTTCCCTATTTCTCTGGAGACAGGAAAGGAGACATTGAATACGACCAATGGAGACACGAGTTTACATGCCTACGTTCAAGGTACTCGGATCAGGATGTCATGGATGCCGTACACAAGTCCCTTCGTGGGAAGGCAGGACGTGTCATCATGCACATCGACAAGGATGCCCCTTTGGAGAACCTTATTGCCAAGTTGGACAGTGTCTTTGGAATCATTCATACAGAGCACAACATCATGGCACAGTTGTATACAGCCAAGCAAAGGGAGGATGAATCTGTTGTAGACTGGATCTGTCGACTTGAGGACATCTTGGATCAAGCCATAGCATTGGGAAAGGTCAAGCCTCTGGAGCGGGATGACTTGCTACGTGACACCTTGTGGACAGGACTACGTGTGGATCTCAAGGACAAGTCAAGTCACAGGTACGAACAAGGAGAATCTCTGGAAGCCTTTGTGAAGTATCTGCGACACTTGGAGGAGGATCTCAGACAGAGGCAACCAGCATCAAGGAAGTCTGCCACTAGTAAGTCATCCATCCCACAGGAACAGAGTGAGCTACAGGAAATCAAGGGAATGCTCAAGTCAATGTCTACAGAGATTAACAAGCTGAAGGAGCAAGTCCACAACAAGGAAGAGAAAACACAGGTCACTTGTCAAGGTCAGGGATGGACTCAAGGTCAACATCAAGCTGAATACTGGTTGCCACCCAGAAACTGGACACGCCCTCCAAGGTCACAGGGAACCAAGCCCTTTTGTCAAGGTCAAGGACGAGGCAACCCCACAGGTCGAGGTAATCCCGGATGGTTCCAAGGACCTCAGACTTTGGACAACATCCCTAGATGCTTCAGGTGTGGAATGCCAGGACACATACAGAGAGGATGTCGAGTGCCACTAGGACAGAACCAGGGAAACTACCAGGGGCCTATGGGGAGGGGCGGACCATGGGCCTAGGAAACAAGATCAACACTCACCAGCAGTTAGTTGCGGACTTAGTTGGAGAGCCGACAGAGAGTAACATCTTAGTTAATGGGATTGAGACAAAGGCATTACTGGATACTGGAGCCACAATTTCATCCATCGCAGAGGCATTCTACAGACAGAACTTCCCTGACGTTCCTCTAGAGCCTCTTAAACAGCTACTTCATGTAGAGTGCGCCGATGGAGAACAGTTACAGTACAGTGGTTTCATCGTTGTAGATATAGAAGGATCTGGGAGCACTAACACCAAGATACAGTCTATGTTGCTAGTTGTGCCTGACAGTCTCTACAACAGGAAGGTGCCTATCACTCTCGGGACGAACATCTTGTCTATCTACATCAACCAGTGCCAGGACAAGTTCGGACCCAGATTTCTCCAACTAGCTGAACTCCACACTCCTTGGTACCTAGCTTTCAGGAGTATTGTACTCAGGGAGAAGGAACTAATCAAGAGGAACTATGCTATTGGTAAAGTCAGGAGTTCAGAGCAAGGTCGCAAGATAATCCCAGCTAACTCGGAGATCCATATCTCAGGATTTGTTGATCAGCCCCTACCATATCATGCTACACATGTAATTGTCCATCCCACTACAGGATCCCACATACCAGATGACCTTGATCTTACGCCTACCCTGGTATCATATGATGGAAGTGGACAGAAGATGTATGTTGATGTACATGTCTCAAACCTCACAACAAGAGCCATCAGTATCCCTAGTCGTGCCATACTATGTGAATTACAAGTGGTCAAATTGGAGGATGTACCAAGCCCTACTTCTACTCAGGACTAAAGTGTGATAAACCTGATGGACTTTGACACGTCAGCTGTCACAAGTGAGGAGCTAGGACAAGGGAGACAAGTCATCACTGACTTCTTGGACATCTTCTCTACTGGAGACACAGACTTGGGACATACTGATGCTGTCAGACATAGGATCGACCTACAGGATGACACTCCATTCAAACAGCGCTATCGTCGGATACCACCAGCCATGTATGAGGAAGTAAAGGAACATCTGAAACAACTCCTTCTTTGTGGTGTAATCAGGCGCTCTCGCTCACCTTGGTCATCCAATGTTGTTTTAGTTCGAAAGAAGACAGGGAAATTGAGGCTTTGTGTTGACTTTCGCCAGCTCAATCAGAGGACCATTAAGGACAATTACAGCATTCCAAGGATCGAGGAGATGTTTGAGGCATTATCAGGCTCTAAGTATTACACGACACTAGACATGAAGTCGGGATATCATCAAGTGGAGATTGAGGAGACTCACAAGGAGAGAACAGCATTCACAGTCGGGCCCTTGGGATTCTATGAATACAACAGAATGCCCTTCGGACTTTGTAACAGCCCTGCCACCTACCAACGGCTTATGAATGACTGTTTTGAAGGACTCCACTTGAAGATCTGCCTCATCTATCTGGATGATATCATAATCTTCTCCTCATCACTTGAAGAACATTTGGACCGCCTGAAACAAGTTTTCCAGAGGATAAGAGAAACTGGCCTCAAACTTTCACCTGAGAAATGCTCTTTCTTCAAGAAGAAAATCAAGTTTCTTGGCCACATTGTTACAGAGGAAGGAATCATGGCAGATCCAGACAAGGTCGAGAGGATATTGAACTGGCCACGCCCATCCAACCCAGCAGAAGTGAGACAGTTTCTTGGCTTCGCAGGCTACTACAGGAAGTTTGTGAAGGATTTTGCAAAGATTGCCAAGCCATTATCAGCGCTAATGCCTCATGCAAAGTCCAAGAAGTCCAAGAAACCACCAGAGGAGCCATGGCACTGGGATGAGGAACAAGAACAGGCGTTTAACCACCTCAAGGAGATGCTCACATCACCACCTGTCTTAGGATATCCCAACTATGGAACTCCATTTGAACTGCATACGGATGCCAGTGGCAAGGGAATCGGGGCTGTGTTGTATCAGGAACAGAATGGAGTCAAGAAAGTAATCAGTTACGCCAGCCGAGGTCTCAACAAGTCCGAAAGGAATTACTCAGCACACCGTTTGGAATTCCTGGCACTCAAGTGGGCTGTATGCGAGAAATTCCATGACTACCTGTATGGAGCAAGATTCACTGTACTAACTGACAACAACCCCTTGACTTACGTCCTCACAAGTGCCAAGTTAGACGCCACAGGCCACAGATGGTTGGCAGCGCTTGGAGCCTATGACTTTAACATATTCTACAGGCCAGGACTGAAGAATACTGATGCCGACACACTGTCAAGGTTGCCAGAGGAACAGAAGCTCTCTTCAGAACAGCTTTCCATGGACTCAGTGAAGGCTATTTGTGGAGTGGTACATGCCCAGCCCTATGTAGAATCTCTTTGCCTGTCAGCAGCATCAGTCGACGAAGAGATGTCTAACAAGTCAGAGAATCTGCAAGGAATGACAGACAGGGACTGGCGCATGGCACAAGCTGAAGATGATACTCTGAGGCCATGGATTCAAGCAGTAAGAATGAAGAGAAAGCCACAGACAAAAGAGTTCCCAAGCACGACGGCCAACACTTCACTGTTCCGCTCCTTCAACTCCCTTGTTTTGGAAAGAGGCATTCTGCATCGGCGAATAACAGTTGACGAGGAGACAAAAATGCAACGAGTCCTTCCAGCCAAGTTCATTGAGGATGCTTTGCAAGGCCTGCATAACGACGTAGGACATCCGGGACGCGATAGAACACTCTCACTGCTCCGGGATCGCTTCTACTGGCCAGGGATGCAAGCAGATACTGAGGACTGGATCAGGAACTGCAACAGATGCTTGAGGAGAAAGACGCCCACTAACATCCGTGCTCCATTAGTCTCAATCACCACCTCACAGCCTTTGGAGTTAGTCTGCATGGACTTTCTGACGCTTGAAACTTCAAAGGGTGGATTCCAACATATCCTAGTGATTACAGACCACTTCACGAGGTATGCTTTAGCAATTCCCACACGGAACACAACAGCCAAGACCACAGCTGAAGCATTTTACAAACACTTCGTGATGCATTATGGTATGCCCATGAGGATTCACAGTGATCAAGGAGCCAACTTTATGAGCAAGATGGTCAAGGAGCTCTGTACTACTTTAGGAATTGCCCAGTCAAGAACAACACCCTACCACTCTATGGGGAACGGCATGACTGAACGCTTCAACAGAACCTTGCTCAACATGTTGGGGACCCTCAAGCCTGAGCAAAAGCACGACTGGAAGACGTTTGTGCCACCACTCGTCCACGCCTATAATGCCACAAGACATGAGTCCACGGGCTACTCCCCTTTCCATCTCATGTTCGGACGAGAGCCTAGACTACCTATCGATCTTGCCTTTGGGATAGAACTGAACAGAGAGCAACACAGTCTGACTTCATATGTTAAAGCCCTCAGGACAAGACTGGAGGAATCATACAAGATTGCATCACAAGCTTCTAAGGATTCCCAGGAGCAACAGAAAGCCAACTATGATGTGAAGGTCAGGGGTGCTACGGTACAGCCTGGAGAGCGTGTGCTGGTGAAGATCTTAGCTTTTGATGGGAAGCACAAACTTGCAGACAAGTGGGAGGAGGATCCGTACGTGGTCATTTCTCAGCCAAACACCAACATCCCGGTGTTTGTTGTGAAGAGAGAGCACGGGGATGGGAGGTCTCGGACCCTCCATCGGAACCTTCTCCTGCCCATCGGATCTTTGCCAGCCGATCCTCAGAAGATCCAGGTTGTACCACCCAAGCCAAAGGCACGTAAGACAACTCAAACAATTATTACAGAGACAAGTGTGTCAGAAGAGGAGGAAGTAAGGTCCATCTCCAGCCTTCTAGTGGAACTTCCCACAGAGCCTGATGATTCCACAGTCGTCAGCGCCGGATCTGCGGGTGAGGATTCCGTCTCTCAGTTGGAGGGTGACGACCTGAAGATTGAGAGGACGGACAGTGCATCTTCTGATGGTGACGGCCATCAGCCAGGATCAAGTGAGGACCCTGTCACAGAGGATGCCACTGTTAAAGAAGAAGTGCTGGGTGAGGATACAGCAGAGCTCGAGGGAGAGCGAGAGTTAAATCCAGAGGACCACGAGGGAGAAGCTAGAGCTCCTGCCCCACCTCCAGTAAACACGAGACCCACACCTAAACCACCACCAAGGAGATCAATTCGGGAAAGGAAACCACCAGATTGGTATCGTTCAGGGGATTATGTCATGAGCCAGACGACCACAAGCGACTGGGATGACAGATCTAACCTCATCGAGCGTTTAGCTTCAGCTGGTGTTTTCGAGCAACTTGGTGGTGCTATGTCACAGTTTGTGGTTAACCTTCTCCACCCAAGTAAATGACGAGGACGTCATTTGTGTGGAGGGGGAAGTATGTGGCAGAGTCAACTTTGAGTTGTATGATATTTTGTAAATAAACATGTGTATTGAATATATTAGTTTGTTTGTATTGATGAGAAATACATTCTCATTAGATAATCTAAGCTAAACTATTTTAATCATTATTTTATATTTAACATTTTATATTACCACCATAGCTCTCTTAAACTTCAATTTAATCTTAGGTCAGCATTACTAACTTTCACTGCATGCTTTTCTCACTGCAATCTCTACCCAAGCGCGTCCCATGCTTAGCCCCTGTAAGTCCTATTGTTCTAGGTTCACCCAAGCGTAGCATTATCTTTAAAGGGTTAGATCTTGTATATCTCTTGATCAGTCTCTTATGCTGTTTTGTCGGTCATGTTGTTGGATATGTGATTTGTGTTAATATTCGTTTGGATCGAGATCATGGTGATCTGGATGTGTTTATTCTTTTAATGACAAGGTTAGTAATCTTTGGTCTTGTGTATATATTTGGTGTTGTATTTATATGCATTTTGTAGTTGGTAGTTTATCGGCTATAGTTTAGAGTATGGTTAATTTCATCAGTTGTATGTATATATCATGTGTAAATATTGTATGTTTTGATAACTCACAGTATAGTGAGTTCTGATAGTTTTATTGCTTAAGGTCATAACTCTCAGTATAGTGAGTTATGTAGGTTAATTCATTATCCCATTAAATGTAATATTTATCACATTAATTCAGGCTATTAATTACTTTTACTTCTGTTTCACAGTTCACAGTACAGTGAGCTATATTTATAAGATAGGTTTAATATTTATCTCACAGTACCGTGAGATTGCTTAAGAATTATAACTTATTCTACTCTCATAGTTTTACCGTATTTATGCTAATAATTCATTACAGTTAAGGTTAAGTAATTAGTTTAGTTCCCTACTATTATCATCATTAGCAAATGTGTGTGTGTATGTGTGAATGATGTGGGTAAGTTTGATTGGATATGGTTGTTTGTAGCTTTTACCGTATTTAATCTTTTTAAACCATTGTTTTAAATAGTATCATCTGCATAGACATTTTATTATTCCTGCAGATGATGTAGACAACCACCATTCCCTATGGCACTGTATGCGCTACAGTTCAGGTCATACCAACCTGGTATGTAACATGTTGTTATCGGCGTTGTCATGTTGTCTTAATGTATTTATATAATGTCTATATCATTAAATACTACATGTGTTATGTAATTATCATTTCCATTTATTTAATGTAATGGAGCTTATACATGTGTATTATTCATATGTATTATTTACCGATGTGTATTATGTAAATGTGTACATATCTTTATACTGTTGTCAAGTAATATGTTGGCAACTTATACACTTTCCTCTTTGTATGTGTATGCATATCAATGTGTATCCTTATACATATACTCATTAATTATTATCGTGGCAATGGCAGGATTAAATCATATTTATATATATATATATACTTATTGCATATTCATTACATGTGCAAGTATTTTTTAACTAATTTATCATGACATGTGATGTGATATATCTCACCTTTTGACTGTAAATTTATAGTGTTATTTTAATGTGTTTCAGGCTGTCTCTTCTCTCTATACTTATGCATACATCGGAATAAAAACCATGTACGACTCACACCCCAGCGGCTTTGTGGTTACTTTACTACGCTACCCCAATCTAACGCTGCTACATTATGTTTAAACATTCGGTAAGATAAATTCCATATACCATTCAAAGGCGGGGTATATGGGCTCGTCGCATAACACAAAGCGAGAGGTTGATATCTCCCTAAAAACCACGCCTCTGAAAGGCATAACTTATAATTGATTTGGACGACTCATATTTCATGGTTTATATCTATGAATGTTAGATTGGATGGCTTTTAGTTTTATTTAGTTTGCTTAAGAATGGTGTTCTAGTTTCATATATGTTTTTTTATATTTTGGAAAATCAATATTTGTTTTTTGTTTTTAATTATAAGGGGTAATCATTCATTTTTGAGAAAACAATTGAGCAGTCTTTAATTTTCAAGAATGGTTATATCTATTATGATTACCAAGAGGGTTTGTGATACATTTCAAAATGCACACTTATATATATATATATATATATATTCACAAAAAGTTAATTGTCCAGGTGTATGGTCCAACTTCGTCTAATGAATATTAAATAAAAACATAATGCCGGATTTTTCTCCTACCGGTTTCATTTTTAATCTTCAGGGAGAATGAAACGTTACAAAAGTCTATGACGTCATCGTTTATATTGTGACGTCACAGTAGGGAACAATGTACATTTTGGTTCAACAACATGAACAAATGTTAATATTTACCAACATTGAGTTTGGGGAGGAATTTCTTGATAAAATAGTCTTCTTTTAAAGTTCTTTTAATTTTATCAGAGTTATTCATTTGATAAAACGGGAAAATGTTGAATTTTATGTCTCTCCCTTCGGCACAAAGGTCCAAGTGTTCACTTAATGGAATACAGCGTACCTCCGGGCACTTTATTTGTTGTTTGTGTACTCGAACACGGGCTCGTAGGTTTTCTGTCTGTCCAATGTATTGCTCCCTACAGCCCGCGCAAGTGATAACATACAAGACATATTTAGCTGAAATTATTAATCAGTAATATAATTAACAAATGATAATCTAAAATAACTGATAATAATTGATCTATGTCCGTGTAAAGATATACTTCTAATGCTGAGTTACTTGTCAATATTTTCTACCCCTTAAGTGAAAAGGATGCATTTAAAAGTTCTATATGAAAAAATATACATTTTTGCTATACTATAGTAGGTTTTCTGTAACATTTATGGGTTTACAATGATGTTCGTTGGTCGATGAAGATGTTTATAGGAAGTATGAAATCGTCCCAATGCAAGTTGCATGTTCTCTGTTATACATGGTGTGGAAAATACCCTTACTGTGACGCTATCGGATAAAGTACAATTTCTTTAATTTTTCTACAATAACCCACTGCCTTATTGTCAGGAACAAATCACGCCATTGGCTGTGAAAAAAACCTTATCCATCAATCAACTGAGACTTCGACAAAATCGAGTTCCAATAAGGTAGTAAGGTGTTTGCTATCAATTTAATCATTTGTACTTGTACCTATGCTATAAACCAAATCAACTCTATGCCTCATGTTTTATCATGTTCTTTATAAGAAATACGATACACTGTTTTGAAACATATAAAAGAAGATATCATTAAACAAGAAAAATGTTTACATATAAATCACAGACGTTTTGATTTTTAATTGTTTTAAACAGTATGCTAAAGGTTATTTTCCCCAAAGATTGCTGATAATTCTTTTTAGTCTTTTTTTAATTCTGATTAAGTTATTGTTGTCCAACCCAATGTTTTCTTAAAATAAGGCTACACAATGAAAATACAACTATCATCATTTTCATAACGTTCATGCAATTAGTTATTTGATAAATACAGTTGCTCAAACCATCACGAGCTTTGCATTATATTATTTACCTGCACTACAATAGTTATAGCTCGAAATCGAAAACCAGAACCCTTTCAAGTGATGTCATAGTATAGTTTTATATTAACTTCATGAACCATTACTTCATGACGTCATTCAAAAATTACAACGGAATAAATGGTTACAGTGCCTTTGATCTTTATAAAACGCTTCTAAATATGGTTAAAAATGTGTGTTGGTTACATGCCTACTAACATATCTAGAAAAAATACGCCTTAACTTTAGCTCTTTACTGCCAATAAATATTGAACTAGTACCAATGACTCTGCAGCTTATCAGGCTTTACATTTAACTTTGCTTTAGGGTTTCTAATTTCTAATTATCTAATGAGTCTATAGACAATATTGGATCATTCTATATCTTGTGGTGTTAGAGAAGAAGATGACAAAAAGGCTTTAGTAGGGGCCACAAGATCAGAAAGGCTAAAGTTTAGTGTGCATCAATTCAAACATAGAATTTGTTCAAACATTCAAGGAAATGTAAAAATGGTAAACGGAGTGACCCTCAATTGAGTTAGACTTAAAATAATTAAAAATAATTTAGGGCTTAAGTTCCAAAGGTTCACCGATGCCTATTACAGGCCACAGGATCTTTAAAAGAGATAAATTAGTCCCCATTGCATAAAGATTGTGTCTACAAGGTTTCAGCTTTCTGGACCTCATGCTTGTTTAAGTAAAAGACGTAAATAGGTTTTAAAGGGACAGTAGCACGTTTTTTAATAATTTTATATTTTAAAATTACACTGATAAGTGTAAGTTAATGCTAAATGTATTATTTTGACAGTGTCAATAAATTCATAACACAAGCCAATCATCTATAGTCAGAGGACAAAGCATAAAGATTCACATAAATCCATTGGCGGCCATTTTATGTGAACACCTTTAATTCATTTTATGTAAGAAAAAGGAATTGCATGGCTAAACTTTACGTATATCTATTTTAATTATTACTGATTCATTTAGTTTAATACATTGTCTTTCGATTGGAACCATTAATTTTCATTTTCCTGACATCATAATATATTCCCCCTAAAACGTGCTACTCCCCCTTTAATGGCATGGTCCCAATGATCCTTATTAGGGGACTCAGGGTCACCAAAGCTATAAATAATAATCCTCATTAGTCAAGGAGTTTGTACAGCAAGTTTCAGTCTTCAAAGTTTCTTTTTTAAAATAAAAATATGTCCAAAATGGACAACAATTAACGGATGGACTAACTGACTGACGGATGGATGGACAGACGCCGGACACCATACCAAGCCATAACTCCATCGGCTGTCGGCTAATAGGGCATATATTACACACAAGGTCGTATTAATTGAATTCAAAAACGTACTGCATACCTGACAAGCGTCGTAATGTATTTTTAAAATTCAATTCTTTAAGTTTATAGCGTGCGGTTTATATCAGTTTTAAATGTTTCATTTGAAGAATTGACTAGCAGTTCAAGAGAGTAAATAGTTGCAGTGTACACAAACGAAAGTAACAAAAGAAGATTTATACCAAACGTCTTTATTCCTATTGCACAGCTTGTCAATTTTTGAGATGTAAATGTATATAGAAAATACACACTTCGTCTCATCAGAAGTTTTAGTCTATCCATTTGACTGTCCGAGTAACTTAATAAGTACGCTTGAAGTAAACCCACAGATAAATCAGAGAAAATCATAAAACAATTACTTTGTCTTTGTTCGTCTTAACGACACTTTATTTGTAAAAATACCTCGTCCTTATACCAGCTTAACACGGCTTATTGCCAGGGTTATGTCTGATTGTTTTGTCAAAAAAGTACAACGTTTTTCGTACAAAACTGTACTCATATGTATTCATATGTGAAGAATGTTGAGCTTTAATAATATGCATGCAGGAGATATATCAAACTGAATGAAATGCAATCGTAGTTCATTGTAAGTGCCGTATGAACACTATATGAACACATCATGCACAAATCACCTTTGTCGAGCAGAAATTGTTGTTGTAAAAATGTAATAGATTCGGTTTTAAAGCGGATTATTGAACTCTTTTCCTTATGTGTCATGTGCTCGTTGGTACAGTGATATGCAATATAAAATCATCATTGTTCATTAGTAAAAACCTACTCTGGTATAGTTTCGTTTTTAGATTATGCATCAATCGTCAACCAAGAGACATGTCAAGCATGCACGATGTCTGTTTAAAGTTTAAGTTTGGTACGCGTGTGCAAGAAGCAAACAAATGCTGCTGAACATGCAAGAAGCAAACAAATGCTGCTGAACATTAGAAGGTTGAGAATATACACATGTGACCAGTGGGATTTTATCAGTTGATATAGGGTAGACCAGGGCAAAGCGCGCCCTAGGGGCAAAATGGCTAAGCATTATTTCTTCTTAATGTTCGACAAATGGCGTATAATTTGTTATGACCAACCAATGAGAGTAAACGACATGAAGCACTGTGACACATGCTTGTATCGTTTGCGGGGGTTGGGCACGTATGATATCAATTATTCTAAAAAACATGATTTTGCTATAAGGAATGGATGTGACTAGATATACCATAAAAAACACAAAAGGGAAGTTTGAATCTAATGCACCTATGATGCAAATTGGTATCATGTTATCAATGACTAAAGAAATTCGTAACTATTTGCCTTAAGTTCCTATGATTTACATATCAAACACTACCCTCAATGGGTAAAAAAAAGCCGGGGAGCGCATTGTCCCGTGTGATCTAAAATATATCCTTGTTGCTAACTAATCGGTGGCTTTTTGTATTTCTAAAGCATACACGTATGACGTAAAAGAGTGCTTATATTTATTTTGTGTCCATTGGCAAGGCACTTTATCCACAATGCACTCAGTGAAGCCTGAAATAACGGGTGTAGGTTGATTCCTTGCGCCTTCGGCATAGTACAATCACCGTCAGGGTATTAATATGTAACGCTTTGTGCAACTGCGAAGCAGATGATAAATGCGCATCATAAGGGGTCTATCATTATCATTATTATTGTATACAGACCTTAGCATAATGATTCTAACATGTTTGGCGAATCATACTCATAATCATTTTCTATGGTTTATATGAACCAATGTTATTACAATTTACCGCGCATAGCATTACAATTTACCGCACACTGAGTGCTAACATTTTACCGCACCCCCTATTACAATTTACCGCACCTGTGTTTATTACATTTTACCGCATTTTTATTACAATTTACCGCAGTATTACATCTTACCGCGTTTTTATTACAATTTACCGCAGTTATTACATCTTACCGCGTTTATTACATCTTACGTCGTAACACACGTGACTTATGTCTACCTTGAAAGATACCCTTTTCATCGTCTCATCATCAAATGATAATCTGTGTCAGTAATCCTGCAAACCAATCATACTAACCTGTTTTCTTTATTCTTTATTTAAAAAATCAAACAGGGCCTCCTTTCACAAAACAACCTTAGCTAAGGTTGACCTTGACGCCCATTCTTCAACATTGCACTAAGGCCACCTTAAGGATTTATGATCACCTTAGTGCTTTGTGAAAGGGGACCCAGAAAATAACAACACAACAAAATATCTACTCAGTTTATTTATTGCTAACACATGTATATGAACTTATTTCAATATTTTTTTTACTATCTACGAACCTGTAAAAATCCCATCTACAAACCCGTTTACTCTACGAAAAAACCGACACCCTCGACTTCGCACAACCTCACTCATAGTAAAACTTATTTTTTTCTTCAGAAATATATCTAAGTTGCTTAATTCACATTTATGTTCGGAAAAGTGCAATACGTACTGTGTATAATTGGGAGTGCGGCAGCGCTGACGAATTTTTCTTTTTATATTCGAAAGCCGATGCGAATCAACTTTTCTTCTCAGTGTCATATTGATTGAGCCTAGCCATTTTAGGTGTCATATGTAGATTTTAATAAACAATCTGTATGTCTGTCATATTTTCTTATGCAAACATTATCAACAAATCTCTCTTACAATTTAAAAATCCAAGTAACTACAACACCGACCAAACAATCAGCTAACACTAATCCTAGTGGCCGCCATGATCAAGGTTTCGAGTTCGATCGGCTTTCCTCCGCCATTTTGAAATGTTAGCATTGCAAGAAAACAAATGTACTGTATCATGCTAATTCATTGAGTAAATCAAAAAAAAAAAATTGATTGATAGAAGAGGGAAATATTTACACGTGATTCATAATAAAAGTTGGCAACTTCTTTATTTGAGTTCAAGATTGGTACAATCCAATAACTCTACGGCGTTCATTTTCAGTAAGCCAGACAGGCATAAAACCACTCTCCACAAAGTTTTAATACACCCTTATAAGGGCCACAGAAGCCACGCCATTAAAATCTATTTTATTTTCTTCTCCAGAAGCAAAATGCTTGGAATATTATGTACACACTCCTTTGCTAGTGAGGATCGTAACTTACAGTTTTGGTGACCCTATGACCCCTAAAAGGGACCTTTGGAATTGGACCCTTTTCCCTTAAAATCATAATTGCAGATTTGGTAGGTTTCTTACACAATTTAGAGTTGGTCTGTTGCAACTTTTTACATTTTCTTTGAATGTCAGCAATTTTTATTCTGAATTGAATACCAGTATCTGAAATGACATCGCCTACCTCCTAAACTTTAGAATTGTTTTTTTTCCTGTGGTACTGAGGTTCTAAAATTCACTTTTGATGACCCCGTATCTATAAAGGGAGAACCTTGGTAAGCTAAATACAAAGTGTTTATTCCTAATACAGGATATTTGCCATTCATCGATTGGTTAAAGAATAAAGTGGGCCTTTGGAAGATGAAAATCAGATTTTTAAATATATAATGTGTAAATTGACACATTGTTTCAACGCTAATTAAGGAAAAGAAACATTAATGAAAACTCAAATAGTTATTTGGTCAACTTTAAACAACGTAGTATCAAATATAAATTGCGGATACGACAGAAAGGGGAGAATGAGTATATTATGTACACGTGGAATTGTTGTTTATGAGCGGAATGAAGTGCATAGTTAAGAAATTTAATAACTTATGATCGAAAGAGTTTCACCTTGGAGCCAAACAAATCCGATGACTTATGAATTTCAATCAGTGTGATGTTAATCAAAAAAATTATAATAGCTAAACATTCACTACAGTACTAAATGAAAGTTTTTGCATACGGGGACCGTTATTTTTACGATTTTAACGAATAAAGGTTTTAAGTCGAACAGAAGACAAATCAAATGTTCTAGGACTAAATTTTGTGTTCATGGAAATAACAAAATAACTCGGACAGATCATAGAATAAGCTTTTAAACTGATTAACTCATAGATTGTGTAGTTGGGACATAGATTTTAATCTCATACAAGGATATTGTAAAACTTGATAATTATTACGAATAGAGACGTTTGCTTTAGATACCCTCGTTCTTATATCTGATATACACTGTAGCTATGTAATAAAGATTAAATCTCTTGAACTGCTAGTCAAATATCAAATATCAAATATCAAACTTTAAGCAATAGTTCAATACTGTATGCACATGTGCCTGAAGTACATTCAACAAATACAATATTTACATATTTGTATAAGACAGGAAACGTTATTATATAAAATCATCTGGACAGTAATATCATATCAATCATACATGTTGTCATATCAAAGCAATATCGTATGATGACATCATATATCTTTTTATCGAAATTTCAATTTAGCTTTATCATACATTTTAATACCATTTAATTTCCAAAACATATACCACAAAACGTCTCCCTTAAAGCCATACGGGTTCTCGTGGGTAGCAGATTATAGGAAATTTATAACACATCCTTTCATATCACTTTGACAAAAATAGAGCCATTGGCTCTGTAGCTCATCAGGCTTCATTATCAATTATGCTTTATATACAGCTGCATATCAAAAGTTTGTTCACATTCTAGAAAGAAAGATTTAAATCAATTTCCCTTGAGAACAGCGCTTTAATTATGCTTGTTGTAAAGGATTTACTATCATTTTCGTAAATACGTATGCAAATGAGTTCAAGTGCTGTGAATGAATTATTTCGTTGCAATTGAATGACTTGACACAGCGAGTTTTTGAGCAGTGATATCAAAGGACGAATTTCAGGGTATGTCATCATCAAAGAAGAAAGGTGAGTAGAATATATATTTCTCATTATTTCAAAACAACGATTTCGGTTATCATGAACTATGTAAATAAATTTACTTTTATCAAAATGATCGTTGTCTGTAGAAAGCACTGACTTAAATTATAGACACTTTAACATCCCATGGTGTGAAAACAGTAAACTATTTAATTAATGATTAATTTTTCGATCAAACTTAGTATTTAAAAGATATTTTTTGTGCTATTAATCGAGAAATATTTCTGTTTGAAACAAATTATTGCTTAATTCACAGAATGGACCGGACAAAAAAGAGAAACTGGACAATATTGGAACGAAGTCAAATCGTTACACTAAGAGATGCGGGTAATAAATGGCGTTGTATACAGAAATTGATGAAGAGAGAGCATAACTGTGACACGTCCCTGAGAGGAATGATGAAGTTGTTTAAAAAATACAAATCAACAGGAAGCATCGATGACATTCCAAGATTCGGCAGGCCTAGATGTACCACTAAACGTGAAGACCGAATAATAAGGAAACTGTGTCTAACTGATAGATATGCCACATTGAACATTATTCATGGGCGACTAAGACAAAGTCTCAGCAAACGGATTAGTCGTATGACTAATGCTCGTAGACTACTGAAGTTTGGTCTGAAATGCTTTGTGCCTGCCAGAAAACCTTTACTGAATAAGAAGCAAAGAAAACAACGACTTTCGTGGGCAAGACAAGTAAAACATTTTCGGCTGCCGCAATGGAGAAAGGTATTATTTTCGGATGAATCCATCTTTCGTTGCTTCAGTAACAGAAGACGCATGAAAGTGAGGCGTTTCAGCTACGAACGTTACAAACCCCGTTGCATACAGACGGCTGTGAAACACCCCCCTCAGGTCCACGTCTTGGGAATAATTTCCAATAATGGACCTGGCATTTTGAAGGTTGTTCCTGGAACACTGAATAGTGAACGATATCAAGAACACATCTGAGGTCGTGGCCCCTGTAGTCCTTATTAGGGGTCACAGGGCCACCAAAGCTACAATTCATAATCCTCACTAGTCAAGGAGTCTGTACACAAAGTTTCAGCTTTCTAGGCCTCATGGTTCTGGAGAAGAAGATGAACATAGGTTTTTAGGGGGTGGCCCCTGTGGCCCTTATTAGGGGTCACAGGACCACCAAAGCTACAATTTATAATCCTCACTAGTCAAGGAGTCTGTACACACAATTTCAGGTTTCAAGGTCTATTGGTTCTGGAGAAGAAGATGAAAATAGGTTTTTAGGGCCTGGCCCCTGTGGCCCTTATTAGGGGTATAAGGGCCACCAAAGCTACAATTCATAATCCTCACTAGTCAAGGAGTCTGTACACAAAATTCTAGGTTTCTAGGCCTCATGGTTCTGGAGAAGAAGATGAAAATAGGTTTTTAGGGCGTGGCCCCTGTAGTCCTTATTAGTGGTCACAGGGCCACCAAAGCTACAATTTATAATCCTCACTAGTCAAGGAGTCTGTACACAAAGTTTCAGGTTTCTAGACCTTACGGTTCTGGAGAAGAAGATGAAAATAGGTTTTTAGGGTGTGGCCCCTGTGGCTCTTATCAGGGGTCACAGGACCACCAAAGCCACAATTTTTAATCCTCACTAGCCAAGGAGTATGTACACAAACTTTTAGGTTTCTAGGCCTTATGGTTCTGGAGAAGAAGATGAAAATAGGTTTTTAGGGCCTGGCCCCTGTGGCCCTTAAAAGCTACAATTTTTAATCCTCACTAGCCAAGGAGTATATACACAAAGTTTTAGGTTTCTAGGCCTTATGATTCTGGAGAAGAAATTGAAATTCCACAAAGTTTACGGACGGATGGACGGACGGACGGACGGATGGACGGACGGACGCCGGACACCATGCCATGCCATAAGCCCATCGGGCCTTACAGGCCAGATGAGCTAAAAATGCAAAACCATGTTCTGATTGTTTCGTTGAGGCTATGAGTATTAAAACATACATGAATACCCGATTACTGTATGTGATGAATACCGAATGCTGTAAAGCATTGATTCTACAGATTCTGATGTTACTTCATATCATGTCTGTATAGAATACACTGTATATACATAGAAACGTTCTGAAGGATAATGATTTTTTACTTGACAGCAATACCAAGAATCTTTTAATATTAATATATCGAAAATAGCACGTTTTACAGTATTTCCCTTAAATGTGAGTAAACAACACCTATAGATATTAAAATGGTATTCATCTTCTACTAAATTAATCTAAGTGACAAGGATAGTATTTGGGGAACGTCTGAGGAATATTTTAACAGTAATTTATGTTAATTAATCCTTCATGATTATTTCATGTTTAATAATTTTGTAATATAAGCAGTTTATGTTAAGGTAATCGATACTGTCTATGTCTGCAAATGGATATCTTTAAAACACTGTGTTTATGTAGGTTAAAACATCGTTTTTGGCTACACTTGTGTGACCAAAGCCACAATTGCAAAGTAATTCTCTTCTACCTGTCGTTCAATGTCTCTTTCCATTGTTATCAGAAACTATCATCTGTCATAATCCATAACTGGTTATCTGTATGAGGGCATTTCAAGTCAAAGCTAATATCTAATTAATTTAACCTTTGAACATACATAAAGTTGAAATCTTCCACGTTCATGAAGATTGCAGTAATTATTTATTTATTTTTTTTTTTTCTCCATCATTACAGTTCATGTATACAGTTCATTTCATAACAATAATACAGTAGATCAAAGAAATATTGAATATGAATTACAGGTTAATAAACAGTGTGAACACAAGTAGTACATAGGTATTTACACAATCATGTTTGTGGTTAGGTACAAGAAGAAGTTGAGAAAAATCATCGGTATTCATAAAAGATTATGACATATTGACCAGAACTTAGTAAAATCATCATATTTGCACTCTGAATACGAGTTATAGCGGTCAACGAAGTAAATAGTTTTAATATCTTCCTTTATATGTTTAAAGTTTGGCAATCTATCCCTTTGTTTCATTTTGAAAATGTTATATTTCACAACTGATGTGATGAGATTTAGAACAAAGTTTCTCTTTTCACAATATCCTAAGATAATATTTTTGCTGGAAAATGTAATTATTGTACCGGTTTTTTCATATATCCATTTTTCTATTTCTTTCCATATACTCTTAACGAATTTACATTCGCATAATAGATGTAATATTGATTCTACATCGGATTTGCAAAAAGAACATTTATTAGATTCTATGTATTTCATTTTCATGAGCAAATCATTTGTTGGCAGGAACCTATGAATTATATTGTATTGGAACCACGATAGCTTAACACTGTTAAACGGTTTAAAGGATAATTTTTCAATTTTTTCCCAAGTTTCTTCTTCAATGTGTTCTTTCAGTTAATTTTGCCATTTTCCTCGGTATATTAAAGGTTTTATAGGTTTTATTGATATCAGAATATCGTAAATTTGTCTACATCCTTTTGGATCCCCTACAATATTTTGTAATAGATAGGGTAGAATTGGTGCTTGAATTTTCTTTTCAATTTGAACTTTTCTAGATTTGCAGTAGCATTTTATAGATTCTATGAATCCTTGGAGTTCCAAAAAATTAGTTTTGCATTCATATATTTCGTTCAGCTGTTCCACAGTTAAAAAAGTTCCATTTTTATTTTACATATCATTTATGTATGTAATGCCTTTATTGGAATAATGTTTATGATTTATTGTTTTTCCGCCAATTCTTATGTTATCATTTAGCCATAGATGTTGGGAAAGGATGTCATTTGCATTTTGTGCTGCCTTTGATTTTGCTGTCACAAATTTACCCCAAGCTTTTAAAGTATCTTTCCAGAATTGATTAGTTTCGGGTGTTGTAACGGATTCTAGTAAGTGTGTTTCGCATGTCTGTATGTCACTGTGTATGTCTCGTTGTGTATGAGCGTGTAACAATGTTTTTATTTTGGATTCAGAGTTTACTAATCTTTTGATCCATGATATTTTTTGCGATTGAATAACACTTACAATATCTGATGCTCTTATTCCACCATCTTCATAGTTCTTAGTGATAGTATTTCTGTTAACTTTGTCGGGTTTGTTTCTCCAAATAAATCTGAAGCATAGTTGTTCAATTTCTTTAATCATTTGATCGCTTGGATTAGGTAGGGCTGCGAAAAGGTGATTAAGTTTTGGTAATAGTAGGCTTTTCAATATAACATTTCTTCCTAAGGGAGTTAGATCTCTGGCTAGCCATTGATTCATGGATTGCTTCAACAGCTTAAGTTTGTCTTTGTAATTGCACTCAACCATTTCCGCGAGGTTGTGTGTAAATACTATACCTAGAAGTGTAAAGGAATCATTGCTCCGATCTAAATTCCAGTTTTTGCAAAACTTTCTTTTTGAATTTTTTTCTGAACCTATCCATATTACTTGTGTTTTGTTGACGTTTAGTTTTAAACCTGAAAATGAGGCATAATTGTTTAAGGTTTCTAATGTAGCCTGTAAACATTTTTCAGTACCATCTAATATAAGCGAGGTGTCATCAGCATACTGAGAAATAAGATATTCCGTATCTCCTACTTGTATCCCTTTTATTTTATCATTGTTTCTTATCATTATTGCTAAAATTTCGGCGCAGAGAAGGAATATATTTGGGGATATAGGATCGCCTTGGCGACATCCTCTTGAAATGTCAAAATAATTGACAACGACGCATGATTGTATATTATTAAAAAAGGTGTTTATCCATCTCATAATCGATTAACCAAAATTAAAGAACTTCAAGACTTCCTGAATAAAATTCCAGTCAACAGAATCAAACGCCTTTTCAAAATCAATGAGAAGTAGAATTCCTGGTTTATTCATATATTCAGTGTAGTCAATTATATCGTAAATTAGGCGAGTACATTCACCAATATATCTATTAGACATAAATCCTTTTTGATCTTCATTTATTATAAACGGTAGCACGGTTTTTATTCGATTTGCAGTAGTTGATGATCCAATTTTATATGCTACGTTTAGTAAAGAGATTGGTCTCCAGTTCTGGAGCAAATGTTTAGATTTGCCTCTTTTTGGGAAAACAGGTAATTATACCTTGTTTTTGAGTCAGTGATAGTTCTCCTTTTTCATAAGCTAAGTTTAGTGATCTGATAGATATTCATGGATATTGGACCAGAAGAATTTGAAAAATTCGACAATAAATCCAGATGAGCCTGGGCTTTTGTTATTTTTCATATTTTTTAGACTTTTTAGTACTTCTTCATATTCAAGCTTTCCTTCTAACTCTGATTGTTGTTCTTTGGATAATTTTGGGACTGCGATGTCTTTAAGCAATTCTGTGAGGTTTACTTTATCGATTGGTTTCCTATGATACAGATTGTAGTAAAAAGATTTAGTTTAACTGATTAGGTCATCCTTTTTATTGATAATTTCTTTCTGTTCATTTTCAAGTTTAAGTATTGCTTTGTTTAAGAAATTTCTATTTTCTAGCGATAAAAAATATTTTGTTGGTTTTTCGCCCTCTTCCTTCCACTTGGCTTTAGATCGCAAGAGTATCCCCTCGATTTCATTTTTATTAATAATTTCTAATTGCTCATTTGCATCTTTTAGTTTGTGTTGCAGCTTTTGTTTAGAGTCAATGTCATTTAATGCGTCAAGTTCTATTTCAAGCTCGTCGATTTTTTTACAAGGTTTTGTTTGAGTTTCTGGTTTTCTTTCTTCTTATACGATGAATACTTTATTGTATGTCCTCTTATCATTAATAGTAAGGTTTCAAAAAATAGTTGGTCATTGATTTTGAAGATTTTACCATCTTCATCTATATATGATTAATACATTTCTTTTGTTTCATCAATCAGTAGTTTAGTTTTTTCAACATATGTTTTATCATAAAGTAAGGAATTGTTAAATTTCCAGTAGCTTTTGCTTCTTTCTATATCGCTTAACTTAAGTTTTATCCAGGTTATAGAATGATCTGATCTATATGCTGCATCAATGCCTGTTTCCTGGACAGAGCACTCGAGATTTTTGGATATAATAAAATAATCTAGTCTTGCTTGCTTAACGGGAGTTTTCTGTCTCCATGTGTAACGCTTACTATCGAGATTTTGTTCCCTCCATGGGTCTATTAAATCATTTTCTTCCATAAAATCTAACCAAGTTTCTCTTGCTTTGATATTATTTACATTTTTATAGTTAAAATAGTCTAGTTGTGGATCTTGGACAAAATTCCAATCTCCGCATATAGAGAAACTGTCGGATTGTAATTCAGTAATAATTGATATGAAATTTTCATAGAATTCTGGAGTGTCCGTATTTGGTCCGTAAATTGTGATTAAAGATATTGTCTTATCGAGAATTTTTAGTTTTAGTGCTATGTATTTACCATTTACATCAAATCGCGTTTCTTCAATTGTGCAATCAAAATTGTCATTAAAAAGTATCGCTGTACCTCTAGCATTGCTTCTATAAGAGCTAAAATAGCAATATTTTGTACCCCATTCTTCTTTATATTAATTTTGATTTCTAACTCTTTTGTAAAATGTGTATCTTGAATACAATATATATGGGCTTTCTTACTTTTCAAATGATTGCAGTAATTATTGTTCCTGAATCTTAATAAACATCGTTTTGAAAATCACTTTCTAAATCAAAGTGTCTTCTGAAACAAAACACTAATAAGAAGTATCTGTAATTGTGAGAAAATACTTGGTTTTCAATTGTTTTGATTAGTTTTTAAGAGTTCAATAAATCATCACATGTATGAGCAGTGACCTGAAATGGGCCATCGAAGTTTGAGGAAATGTTATTACATTTTACGGCATATTGTGTTACAATGTGCCGCACTATTTAGTAATATTTTACCGCACCCTCCTATTACAATTTACCGCACCAATATGTATTACATTTTACCGCATTTATATTAAATTTTATCGCAGTTTTACATTTTACCGCGTTTCTATTACAATATACCGCAGTTATTACATTTTGCCGCGTTTATTACATCTTACGTCGTAACATGTGTGTGCGTGAAATTCATTTATTTTCAGGAATGAACATTTTAAAATCAACAATTATATGTAAAGATTGCTGGGGGTGGGGGGCAATTTCTTTTCTGAGTGTGTGGGTGTCCCAATTGTTTTTTTTTAGTTTACGCAGAGACTCTATATACAGTATTTAGGGTCTCTGGTTTGTGAGAACGGGGATTGTTGGTTTGGAGGATGAATGTTCAATCGGTGATTTAATATGTGAATTTTATGGATAAATGATTGTTGAATGATTGCTAAGATGTTGGATGATTGACGATTATGTGTTGAACGATTGATGATCGTGTGTTGAATAATTGATGATTATGTGTTGAATGATTGATAATTTAGTGTTGAATGATTGATTATTTAGCGTTGAATTGATGAATGATTGATTTGATTGAAAAGTCATTGATGGATGATTGGTGAGTGTTTGTTTAACGATAAGCTTTAGTGTTGAGTGGTTGATTATAGATGATTGATAAATTATTGTTTTAGTGTTTGTTTGATGATGATTTAATGATCAATGATTAAAAATTGGCAGTCTGATTAAAATCGACTGGAATTCGAGGAAAAAAGTGTTAAAATATTATCTCTAGTGGGGTTCGAAGCTCGCTCAGCCCCGCTCATCCACAATCTGAAGGCATCCCTATTACCCGCATGTTCCTGACGCAAGCTCATCTAGCCAATCGCAAGGAGCGCAGTAAAAGCTTCGGTGTCAGTAAGGGGCAGGTAACTCAAGTGTACATGTACCATTCGTTATACATAATCGCCGCTAAACGCTATTTAAAAACGAGGATGTGATTGGATAGCTTACGACTGGATTTGTCTGCGCTAAACTAGTTATAACAACACACGAAAGGGGTGGGTGCATTCAGACCGAGACGAAGAGGATATTCCGAATGGTTCGAGTACCGATAGTGACAATGTTTTTAAAATTGTATTCCTCAAAGCACGGTCGATTTAAATCAGACTGGAAAATTGGTAATTAATGATTGATGAATGATTGATGGATAAGTGATTCATGGATGATTTATGATAAATGATGATAATGATGATGTTGTTGTTGGTATTGTTGATATATAGAGAATCTCACCCAAGTGTCTTCTGATATCAAATATATCAACACAAGTTGATAAAAGTAACAAATATCCGAGGCTTGCCGAGGATATTTTACTTTTATCAACGAGTGTTGATATATTTGATATCAGAAGACACGAGGGTGAGATTCTATTTATCATCCAAAATCATATTTCATCACATGTGCATGAAAAATGTACAACTCTGAACATTGCACAGCCCTAAAACTCCCTAACCAGTGCTGTCATAGCATTGTGACGTCATCTTGCTTATGACATCATATCATTGTGACGGCATCGTGTTTATGACGTCATGGCATTGTGACATCATTACTGATGATGTAAAACGTTTGTGATGTCATGTGTTTTCTGTTTAGAGTAGAGCCGTGCTATTCCGTACGGTCGGCTAATTCCGTACACCTCGATATTTTGCTTTGTAAAGTCTCTGGTTCTTTTGAAAAGTATAAAAATTAATTCCCACCAAAGCCAAAACAGTTTTGAAAAAATTATTACTTTTCCAAGTTGTCGTTTTCTGTCAAAAATTTAATAAAAACGATGTTTGGTTGAATGAGGTTGACCACGCCCATTTTTTTACCCTGACCTTCATAGTTATTGTCATTCAAGGTCGTTCATTACTTTACGCTATTCGGGTCATTCCATAATCAATTAAAACTTTTATATAGAATAAAATCATTGAAATAACATGTTTGGAACTTGATAAACAATCTAAAGTCATACCTGACTCAAAACACTGTATTTTAAAGACGAAATAAGGCCTAACAAAAGTGTACGGAATAGCACGCAGCTGAAATTGCTGCTTTTGCAGGGTGCTTGTTATTCCGTACACCGATTTTCGGTTTAACCCTCTAAATGCCACCAAACAGAAAATGATTTTCACCCATAAAACTTTTTAAAACTTTCATTTTTAAATGTTATTTCTAAGTGTGCCCCTTTGAATAAGTTTGATTTGCTTTACAACATACATTAATGACAGGATAGCATCAGTTAAAGAATTTTAAAAGGAAAATGCAAACTTTATAGCTTTTCCCTTGTTAGCCATTTCGTATCAAAACTTAAAGAAATCAGTTATGACATCTGATTTTGATTCTATTCGTGTATATTGTCACATATGATGATTAAAATTGAAAATATCTTATAAAAACCGCAATAAATAGAGGTCAATAACCATCCGTTAGTCTGGGAGCATATTCAACATTTAATTGTTCCGCTACAAATAACGAGTTGAAATTGTCAAAAGATGCAAAAAATGTTTCTCAGTTGCTTGTGGTACATGGGGATTATGTTTTCAGACCGAAAAAAAGGCAAACTTTTAGTAAGGATGGCTTTAATACCTTGTCATTGACGTTCTATGTTTACAGTAATCAAGAAAATGAGATAAATCATCACTGTTAGTTTACTATATGGTATAGTACATATGTCTTTGAGACAAAGTTGCTGTTTCGTCAGATATTTACAAACAAAAACATTGTTGCATGCATCTTCAAGATTCGTTTAGATCAATTACCTTTAACAATCTATGTATATTTAATAAAATTATCACATGTTTCGACATGTGTACGGAATAGGCAGCTTTCGTGTACGGAATTACCAGCCAAGTGTGCGGAATTTTCGAACAGTGATATATCTGATATATTCGTTGATACACTAAATAAATAAACCCCCCCTGTTAATACTAAAAGGAGAATCTAATCTTTAGTTCATTCAGCTTCGTTAAATCAATTAATAGTAAGGTTTATATAATTTGCAATAGCGCCACGAGTGTTCTTTTCCTCGGGTGTACGGAAAACCACGGCTCTACTCTACATGGCATTGTTCAAAATCTATTGTCAAAGCGATATCTCCTAGGAGATATCGCTTGATCTTCCACAAGCGATATCTCCTGTGGAACACAGTTTTGGATGATAAAATGGTTTTTGACCTTTGGCCTTGAAATGAATAGCAAGCATTTTCTAAAAACTGTTAAGTTTATCTCTATTATTATTTCTTCTTGTTTTTATAAACTCTTTTGTCTCAGAATCTTAAATAAGCTCAAGTGTCAACTATACTCTGGAAATGGGTCAAATGTGATTTAATAGCTTAAATATTCAGCTTGATGTATTCAGATATTTTCAGTCACATGAAAAAGTAAAAATCACTATTAGCAAACTTTATAGGAATGTTTAAGGGGAAACTGTGTTACCTAGTCTCTATTCTCATCATATTGATGGTTATAATTTTTTAATTTTGCCTAAATATCCCACTTAAAACACGTGAATTTTGAACGTGAAACACCGAGCTTAAATTGTCAAATAAATCTCACAGGTAAGAAGAATAGAAATGTTAGCCTTAGCTCTGTACCTTATTTGTTTGTTATAGCTATTTTCTGGCTTTTATAGGTAATGTTTCAAAGGACAACAAGGGTCACAATATCTTTGAAAATAATTTTCCTTGCATCATGGATGTCATTTGTTCTGAAAAGGAGACAATATAGCTTTAAAACTTCGAAGATTATTGTCCTTATTAAGGAAAACAAATTCACCAGGTCCCAATTTTAATCCTATTTTATTGTAGGTAGTCTGTGTACAAAAAGGCGGCTTTGTATGCCTTTTAAATAAGATAAAAGTAGATTAAAAGGCGGGACGCCAGTGAAAAGATCTCAGTTATTCACTTAACTCAAACTTCACAACTCATGCAAGAGAAATTAATAAAATAAATAAAGTTTCTCGGATGCCCGAGGTTAAAAAATAACCACCCCATTCTTGTTGATCATTGTATTTACAGGGTAGATCCCTACAAAATGACACAAGGTTGGGGGTACCCTTTTCTCCCAATCTACATCTCCTCGCTCACCCTCCAACATCCCCCCTTTTTTCTAAAAAAAAAAGGTCAATGGTCATGGTGTGGGCCGGGGCCCCCCACTTCCAAAGGTAGGGGGGGGGGGGGGGGGGGGGGGGGGGGGTGTTCATCTAATTTTTCCTTCCCCTTAAAATACAGTTTAAGTGGCTTTTTCTATAAAAAAAACTTACTTGAAAGTTTGGGGGGGGGGGGGCAGACCACCCCCCCCCCCCCCCCCTGTTCCTACGCCTATGTTAAAGTTTCCTTTATTTGGAAAAAGGGGGATGTCACATATTGAGAGAGTCGCACGTAAAATACTCGCTACTTCGCCGGTAATATAACCTGTCGTGTATATCGCACATGAAGAAGTGCAAAATTCACTTTGTTTACACCTGGATTGTATTATTGGCTTCATGCAATAACATGTATATTCTCAACACAACCAAAACAATAAAAAACTTACATGACCCGCCGCTACAGGCTGAAATATTGCCCGAGCGTTGTTAAAAACTTACTCAAACTAAATGAACGATCCGGGGCATTCGAAATCACATGTTACATTCGAGCAGAAGGGTTCGAATCCTACCCTATAATGAAAAAACTCATTATCATTTTTATATGTTGCGATAAACCTACATTTCAAATTTGAACGAACTAAGTAAATAAATATATTTCTATTTATTTTTAAGATCTATTGATATAAAAAAATAGAAATCACAAATCTGTAAATAAATATTACGTCACGTGAAATGAGCCGAGAGGTGTCGCTGCAATCAGGAAGCTTTCAAGGTAGGTGTAGGTTTAATAGCCTGAGCACTTTATGTCTAAAACAAGTTTGTGGAAAGTAATTGATAACTTCTTTATATCCATTTTATTAGAAGAGAACTCAGACTACTGTTGTCTATGATCAATTCTCTTTATCATCTGCCTTGCGTTGTATTTTACCGAGAAACGAAACCTGCTTTCTGTTTAGTACATTAGTATGTGTCCTCTTTAGATATCTTTAAGCCTGTGCGGGAAACTTGTTGGAACTTGAATCAAGGCAGGTAACTAGTATTGTATCTTGTCTCTGTTTGACTGAAAGTTCACATAACCACAAACATATTTCACTATTTTCTTTGGAATATAGAAAGTCTTATTACAATATTGTATAGTGCGTCAAAGGTCGCTACTCAAATATGTTTAGTTTGGTAATGAAAGCCGTTTTTCAAAGCCACTTTTGATGGGCTGCTTAGACCTATCTGACAACAAACGAGTGAATGCATGACTGGTCACGCCCCCATTTTGTGACGTCATAAACAGAATCAGCCTCGTTATCTATATTATTATCTATTCTAACAATACCACAGAAGAAAAAAAACCCATAATAATTAGGGATTTTCAGAAAATATGTTCAATTTAGTTGGATAAATCATTCAACGACGTAACACTACTAAGCATTTGGTGCAAAAAAAGATATCCACATTAATGGTAATCAAACAATAATTTAGGCGGTATTTCAGTTGAAATAATGAAGCGTTACTCTGTATAGTCTGTTTATTACGTCACACCCGTTCGAGTTTTATGGCCCCTAGCCCAAATGGGTTTTTTTCACAGCCGATAATTACGCTGTCTAAATGAAAGGCTAATTAAAGGTGTTTATTGGACAAATTAACAAAAAATTAAGTCCAACTATTTTTTTTTGGAAAAATCTTTGAACGAAAATCGAGAAGTGGTAAGGTCGAGTTTAGTTGATGCGGGGAGAGTTGCATAACACCAAGAGAGAGGCGGATAACTCCCAATGATCCCACGTCTGAATATTTTAGCGGTTTTATCCTACCGAATGTTTAAACGAAACATAAAATATGAAAAAAAACCGTTAACTGCGTAAGCCCTTTGACTATAGTTTGTTCAAAGCTACATATCAATTGATCAAGGCTAACCAACTTGATCACGTGTTCGAGATAACATACTTCGTACATTTCAAGACCTCAATCTGCACTCTTTCTATGCTTCTTACGTGCCGGGGTATGAATGATTTAATACCCCGCTCAAGAGGGTGATATCAGTATTTATCGGGAGTCACGTGGACCAATCAGAGAGCGGGATTCTTACATGAGGCAGGATAAGGACAGATAATATTAGCAACACACTAAAACTCGTAGCTGTACATGTATACGAAATAGTTTCTGTGTAGATATGTCATTATTACTCGCCCGTGTAAGATACCGTAGTGTAATATTTATACGACAATATTAAACAACTTATCGGCAATTATGTTGATTTTTAGGGCAAGTAATAAACAGAATACTAAACTCCCTTTCATTTAATACTATTTTATTAAACTCGTGAATGATTTGGTATCAAACTCGCTTTCGCTCGTTTTATACAAAATCATTAACTCGTTTAATAAAAATAGTATTAATTGGAAGGTCGTTTAGTATCCTCTATATATTAACTCAAAATGAAACTTCAAAATTAAACACTAACGAGTTTGGCATTCTCGGAGTTGTTCACAATCAAAATGTATTCCCTGTTAACGTGCAAACAATATGCAACACGTACCATTCTGAGTGTTTGTACTACAGGAGTGTGTACACATTAGGACACATGTATTGGTATATGTTTGTCTTCCTAAGTTTTATTATTATCCTGTCTCACAAGCCATATGGCCAGCTGCTGTTTTTATCAACTGTAATGACATTTGCTTTATACCGAAAATGTCATGTTAATGTATATGTCAGAAAGTTATATATCCTATCAGATTGTCTGTATTAAAATTTTGTTTTATTTGATTATTGTTTTATATGTTGGGGGTATTCAAATGGGTACCGTCCGTCCGTCCGTTACACTTTGTGTCCACTTTGTGTCCGGCTCCTAACTTTATAACTAATCAACCATTTCAATTCAAATTCATCATGGAAATTAAGAAACTTGTAATAATGTGTCATGAGTAACAATTTTATGAAAATCTACATAAAATATTAGGATTTTGGAGAAAAAGTGGAAAATTTGTAAGAAATCTGTTACAAGTCCTGTCCGGTTCACAACTTCAACATTAATCATCGCATATTGATCAAATTTGGTATGAAGATACATAATCATATGAATGTGTGTCATGAAGAACAATTTTGAAAATATTTTCATCAAGATGTTGTCTTTTTGGGCCAAAAATTAGGACTCTGTTTGAAAACTGTTATTCCTGTCCGGCTCACAACTTCTAAATTAATCATCATATATTGATCAAATTTGATATGAAGATACATAATCAAATGAAGGTGTATCATGAAGAACAATTTTTAAAATACGTTTGTTTTCATATGATCAAATTGATCTTAGAGATCCAAATACGTGATACATAATTCATTCATTTGTTTTTAATTTTGACAGTTTACTCGAATCATCTCTTACAGTGAACATAAAGTTAATATCGTTTAGGTCTTTTTTATTAGAACAGTTTCCTTCATATCCTGGAAAAGTGAGCGACAAAAATTAATCGGCAATATTATAAGGAAAACCAATAGATATTGTGCAATTTGCGGGGGATATAGCTCGACCATGTCAGCTGCTTGTTGATTATATTTAGATAAATACAAAATCAAAATATATTTTTGGAAAGCAATGTTATGTTATGCTTTTAAGCTTATGCTTTTTAGCTTATGCTTTTAGCTCATCTGGCCTTAAATACCCGATGGGCTTATAGCATGGCATGGTGTCTGGCATCCGTTCGTCTATCCGTCCGTCCGTAGACCTTTTGCATTTTCGACTTCTAGAATGCTGAAACCTTTGTGTAAAAACAATTCTTGAAATGAAGGGAAGGGGAGGGAACAGAACAGGGCGTCTGGGCCACTTCTTATCATTGATAGCATATGGAGCTATTGTTTCAGCTCAAATATCCAACGGATTCCGCCATTTACGTTTAACTATTTTGTGATTTAAGTCATTGTTTGAAGTCAGCTGTTAGATTATTTAATAATGAAGAGTCCGTGTGGATCGCCACTCCCCATTGAAATGTACAACTACTTTTTTGTCGTTAGTGTTTATAAAATCAGCAAAGTTCTCTTTCACACCAGTACATCAAAACGTCTTATTGTTTCACCTGTGTATATATCTTTTTATTACCCATAGGTTAAGAAAATTCGTGGTGAAATATATTCAAAATCAGCACATGTGCACATGTGACTTTTGCCTAGCAACGATTTTTAATGCTTGACTCCCAGTATATGTACATGATGCGTGACGTCATTAAACCATTGTTTGTGACGTCACTGTCGCCGGTCGTCGTCAGAGAAGGAGGTCGTTTTCAGGATATTTCTAAGAGAATTCATTGTAATAGAATCGGCTATAAAGAAATTATCACCCTCGGAAGTGTGTCATATGATTTTAAGGAAACTCCTACGAATTTGTGCATAACCCTCGCTCGAGTAATAGCCTACAAAGAATCACACTCGTTTAGTAAAACTCATATGACACTTCCTCAGGTAATAATCTCTATACATCTATATAAACATAAGGAACTGTACATAAACATACCAATTTTGTAATCAAAGCAGTTTAATGAGTTTACAAAGAACGAAACTAGTTAATCACAAAATAATTCACCAATTAATGATAGCGGAGGTAATCGGCCTAAATTTTCTATTTGTTATTTTACAATTACTACCTTTGACAACCCCTTCTGGACGGTTCCATCCTGCTATATTAGGGTATGTGTCTCCGCCTGATGTACATAGCGAATGGGACTATATATAGGGCAGTTGTTGGTCTCCAACATCAAACAACACCTGTTGATAATCATATGCCAATAAGACGATTTTTTTCTGATTTTAGATGGACGACCCACTTACGAAATTAAACGAGAACTTCCTGTCGTGTAACATCTGCACTGACATCTTCAAAGACCCCTGTACCATCGGGTGTCAGCATACTTTCTGTACAGTATGCTTAACTCGATACACAAAGACTCGCAGGGAGGCCATCAGAGCGAAATCAATCGAGTGTCCAAACTGCCGTCAGATGACCAAAGTTCCTCGACCTCAAGAACCAGTGGATCAATGGCCTCAACAGTTTAAGCCGAGTTTCCTCATACAAGGTCTCCTTGACACTTTCACGTCCCAGGGGAGTTCAGGTAATAATCTTGTTCATATTTCTATTGCTAAATTAACATAATGATTTTACAATAATTTCATCACTTAGACATACCTGATTTTACATGATCTACAATTGGTTGGTTTTAAACCAGATGAAAAACAACCCCTGTGCATAATATAAAACATACTGTACTTTTTGCAGGCCCTGTAGAACACCGTTGCTTCGCCTGTCAGCAGATTGGGAAGACAACACAGGCCAAATCAGTTTGTGAAGACTGCGACATTCTGTTATGTGAAGCCTGTTCTACAATACACAAAGCAACACCTGTATCATTGGATCACGTGATCTCACCTCGAGGGACTGGATCAACTCCACCATTTAAGAAACGAAGAGTCATGTGCAATGAACACAACTGTCTGGTTGAGTTTTGCTGCAAAGATTGTCTGAAAGCTGTTTGTCAGAAATGTTGTATTGTCTACCACAGGATATGTCACTCTGTTGTCACACTTGAGTCAATGATTCCAGAAATGAAACATGTACTACAGCAGAATAGTGATCAAATCAACTCTCATATACAACAGGCAGGAAGCTCTTTGCAGAGTAGGAGATCACAAGTGGAGGAAATCACACAACACAAATCTTCTCTGCAGTCAGAGATCAGAAGAGTCAGTCAGCAGGCCGTGGATCTGATCAGAAGAAAGGAGAAGAAACTCCTGGATGAACTGGACACACTCACTGAGAAGCAGACTGGACAAGTGAGAAGTCAGATAAAGTCTGGAGAAATTGACATGCAGACATATCAGCAGTACTCAGAGTTTATCAAACAGGTCCTGCAGTCTAACAGTCCTATGGATATGTTTGATATGTACACGCTATGTCAATCAGGGGAGATAACTGCTGTAATACTGAAAATTGTAAAACAAGAAGACCAACCGAAAAAAGTTTTGTTTGAGAAAAATCTGGATGTGGATCAACTTGATAAAACTTTCAAACTTGGTCATTTGAAGTATGTTGAAGACAAAACATACCCCCAAGACACATCCAAACATCTGTCTACAGTCAGTACTGGATCAGCGGTAACTAGTCTTCTGTTTACAGTGAAGTCTGGAACAAAGGATGATTACCAGTCTCCAGATCTAACTGACATTGAAGTTTTGAATATTGGCGGCATTGAAACATTGGTTGTTACTGACTTTATGAATTATAGTGTTAAATCCTGTTACACAAACCGCGGCAAACCTCACTGTACATCTCTCAAACTTCCTGACAACCCAAAAAGATTAACAAAGATAGGCCAGGACAGAGTAGCTGTATCACACCACTCACACAAGAGTATTGAACTGATCAAGCTGACTCCTGACCCAGTCCTGGTTTCCTCAATCAAAACAAAGAAGGAGTACACATGTCTGACTGCTCTCAGTGACACGACTCTAGCTGCAGGTTGTTGTTATCCTTCCAGTATTGACGTCCTGGATCTGTCAGGGAGAGTCCTGAGATATGTGATCACACCAAGCACTGGTCAGCAGCTGATACAGGGACCATGGTACATGTGTACAACACGTCAGGGTCACATTGTAGTGACCAATGGTACATCACGTTCTGTCTACTGTGTAACACAGCAAGGTGAGGTTGTGTACACATACAAGCTTCGAGGTCATGGTGTAACAACTACAGACACTGGTTCTGTTATCGTGGCTGATTATGTTAACAACAAGATCGTCCAGCTGACAGAGAGAGGGGAGTATGTGAGAGATCTGCTGACTGGACGAGATGGGATTGCTGGACCACAGGGAGTATGTGTACACGGGAACAAAGTGTATGTTACAGAAAAATTGAAGGATCATATACAAATATTTCAGTTGTGAAACTTTGATATAAAAAAAAATTCACTGTTTTGCTGATACCTAGATGATGTTAAGTAAGACAGGTATTAACAGGTCAATATAAAAAACTGACATTATGAAACTGAACATAATGAGACATTTTCAGGTGAATGTACACAACCTAGCGTAATCAAACTGAACTAACACTTACCATAAACAGTGTGATATATCTTAACACATTCCTAATGACAGAGAACTAAGTGTGTAATTTTGTATTGTGTGTGTTTTATTGTGTGTATATTATATCTGTTTATCAATCATTTTAGAGTTATGTATAGGACTATGCTCAAGTGTAAAACTTTATGTTTGTACAGAGATATCATTAGGTCCTGTTACTTAGAAGATGTATTGTTTTTTGTTTCATTCATTCTCATAAAGCATGATGGTATGTATTTATTAAGAAACAGTATGTTAAACTTACTTCAATGATATAATTCGTTTTTAGATACTTCAATACATGTAATTCGAAGCTTTCAAGAAACATTGGCGAATAAAATTATTATATTCCATTATGTGTTGCATAATTATGCCTGTGGGCGTATTGTTAAAAGAAGAAATTATTATGGAATTTACTATAGGCATTATGCCTCTTCCCGTGCTTTGATAAAGGATAATTGCATGATAGTTTCATTTTATTCAATTCGTAAAATACACAGTCTAAGTAAACCTAGCCTCAATATTATCTGTTTCACTCCTACACTGAGTCTAGAAAGGCCTAGTAGAGGGTCGCGTCATCTCAAGTATCGAATCGACCAATCAGAACTAATCTTACCCAGCCACAATAGTCTGCCTTCACACGTATAATGTTGGAGGTTGGAGGTTCATAGGTCGCAGAAAGGTCGGCTGAAACGACCTTCTACTAGGCTTTGCTAGACTCAATATAGGAATGAAACGGATAATATTGAGGCTAGGTTTACTTAGACTGTAAACTACATTACTGGTACAAGTATTAATGATATATCAATTTAAAACCACATTGTTTTTACACATTATTTCTGTGAACATTCTTTAAAACTTCAATTGTAACATTTCCTTCTTTAAATGTTTAAATTTGATTGAGTAGTCCACAAAACACATTTTTGTGATTCCTATGATATTATTGGGACCGGGATAGCGCAATGATTACAGCGTTCGGCTTAGGATCAGGAGGTCCGGGGTTCGAATCCCGCCAGGGGCTGGCAACTTTGTCTGCAGTAGAGAACTGTTCTACACGCAATCAGGTTTGGGTGCAATGCTACATTGAATTTCAGTGCACTACCACCCATGGTTGCTAGTTCCAGCCGATGCTCGCAGGTTTCACCGCAATGCATAGCCACAATAGTGTTGCGGGCTTTCTCCCTGCAAGAATTTTAGTAGCCGCGATATAAGTGAAATACTCTTGAAAGCGGCGATATAGAGGATATCTTTTGTTTTGAGTGTGATATCACTTATCTCTCATCGAGTGACGGGGTAGAGCCAATATTTTCACGAGTGGCGCAGATGAGAGATAAGTGATATCACACTCGAAACAAACGAGATTCTGTTTATTATATGACTCTGTGGTAAAAAAATGTGGTAATGTATGTCCAAAAGGTCTCGACTCGAGAGTTTTCTGGCGACGTCATACCATTGTTGATCATAACTTAATAACGGCGATGACGTCGCTTTGATTGTAGAAGTGACGTCAAACCATTGTACACATGACGTCATCCCCTCTGTGATATTGCCACTGACTTGAAAAAGTGATATCACACTCAGTGGCGAGATCACTTTTCTACAACTAAGAAAACTCAGTGTCTCACAGCTTAGCATATAATAAAAACCCAACCTCACATCACCTCACCTATGATGTTATTCATCTTAATCACTAAGTAGCCATGAGTTAAAAAAATTAATGGCTACATTTTATCTTTACTATGAATTTTGTCAAGCTTATAAACGTACCTCTCAAAATGGACGTAGCCTATTAGCTTACAACTCTGATCACAATTCTAGGGTGTCACGATAACATTAAGTTCATGGTCTCTTCAAAGTTTAACTTTCATTTTCATTGTCGTGATATCAATATATACCCGATTTCTTCAGATACCAACCGAGATTATTATGTAAAGCTTACGATTATGTATCGAAGACATACTTCCATCATATTGCCATATTTGACTATAACATTCAATTACCAGCGTAATATTTCAGCTAACTTCTGTGAGGGTCATTTTAGAAGTTTGAATGACAACAATTCTGAGGAATATTTGGGTGACAACTTCTTTGTATGCGACGTTTCGACACCACTGCTTGAGAACGACACAAGAAACTGTGTCGACATGTCGCATGCAATGAACAAAGAAGTTGCCATCCATTTATACCTCAGCATAAATATTTTAGCTATTGACGAGTAACACAATGAAATACCGACTTTGACAGCCAATTCTAATACAGACTGCTTCGCGAGACATTTAGAAGTTGATAAGATGCAAAAGAGTTTTATGGATTACTGGAACTTCTTTATTGCAAGATTGCAAGTTTCATTGTAGAGGTTAGCTCCGTTATCAAGCAAGTGGCATTTGAAGTCGCACTTACTCATACTAATATTTTGCTTTGCCATGTATCTATATATAACATCCAATTGCCAGCGTAATATTTTAGCTAACTTCTTTGAGGGGCATTTTAGAAGTTGGAATGACAACAATTCTGAGGAGTATTTGGGTGACAAATTCTTTGTACATATTATGCGACGTTTCGACACCACTGCTTGAAAACTGTGTCTAAATGTGGCATACAATGAACAAAGAAGTTGTCATCCAAATATCCCTCAGCATTAATATTTTAGCTATTGACGAGTAAATACACAATGAAATACCGGCGATGACAGCCAATTCTAATACAGACTGCTTCGCGAGGAATTTAGAAGTTGGTAAGATAGATGCATAAGAGTTTTATGGATTACGACTTCTTTATTGCAAGATTGCAAGTTTCATTGTAGAGGTTAACACAGTTATCAAGAAAGTGGCACTTAACATGACACTTACTCATACTTATATGTTACTTTGACATGTATTTATATATCATACTTTTAAACTGAAATACTGAAACTGGTTATAACGTATCTTAATTATTGTACATATATACGCACACACATACATACCTCGAATCTTAAATTTGTACTGTGATTGTCTCATAAGCCAGTTGGCAGGGCATTTTACTTAAATTTATGTTCGTAACTTGTATAAATCGATAAGTATCGATGCGTGACACTAAAATAAACTATTTATCTCTCCTTTCTCTCACTAATATTTGAGACTTTACATATTTCCGGTTGGAACATACGACGAATATTCATAATAATTACTTTATTTAAACTTGACAATGCCCATTGATGTGCAAACAATGAGTTGACTGTTCGTGGACGTCATGTAAGGGAAGGTTGGGTAAAATGGGATAGTGCATTGGGTAAAATGGGATAATGCATGGGGTAAAATGGGATAGTGCATGGGGTAAAATGGGATAGTGCATGGGGTAAAATGGGATAATGCATGGGGTAAAACGGGATAGTGCATGGGGTAAAATGGGATAGTGCATGGGGTAAAATGGGATAGTGCAGGGGGTAAAATGGGATAGTGCAGGGGGTAAAATGGGATATATGGGTACAATGAGATAGTGCATGGTATGGATGGGTAAAATGGGATAGTGCATGGGATAAAATGTTATAGATGGGTAAAATGGAATAGTGCATGGGGTAACATGACATAGATGGGTAAAATGGGCATGGAATTTGACTAAAAATGTAACTCAAACACGTATTAATAGCTCATAAAGGTTTTGGAAAATGCTAAAGTCAAATGATAATTGTTTCCAAACACAATATAGACCTTGTGCCAAGATTTTAAAAAACAGACATCTTAATTGTTTTTCCGACTTCGAGAATATTTAGATAATTTGATCATTGGCGATCAGTATAGTGTCACCGATGTTACAAAATTATTGTACCTATATTGATGCCCTCCTGAATGCTAACTCTAATCTTAACTCTGTGATGTTTGGTAATTAATGCAAATCTATCAGTAATCAAAGTTAGTTATCCTAGTTAGCATTTGCTGGTCACCTTGTGGTCACGTGACGTCTACGTTAAAAGACACCCTTTTCATCGTCTCAGCATCAAATAATAATCTGCGTCAGTAATCCTGCAAACCAATCATACTTACCTGTTTTCTTTATTCTTTATTTAAAAAATCAAACAGGGCCTCCTTTCACAACAGACCTTGACGCCCATTCTTTAACATTTACTAAGGCCACCTTAAGGACTAACGATCACCTTAGTGCTTTGTGAAAGGGGACCCAGAAAATAACAACACAACAAAATATCTACTCAATTTATTTATTGCTTACACATGTATATGAACTTATTTCAATATTTTTTTACTATCTACGAAACAGTTTATCTACTATCTACGAACCTGTAAAAATCCCATCTACAAACCCGTTTACGAATAAACCAACACCCTCGACTTCACACAACCTCACTCATAGAATTTTTTTTTTTTTTCAGAAATATATCTAAGTCGCTTAATTCACATGAAGTTTTTATGTTCGGAAAAATGCAATACGTACTGTGTATAATTGGGAGTGCGGCAGCGCTGACGAATTTTTTTTTTATATTCGAAAGCCGATGCGAATCAACTTTTCTAAGTGTCATATTGATTGAGCCTAGCCATTTTAGGGTCATATGTCACAGTAGATTTTGATAAACAATCTGTATGTCTGTCATATTTTCTTATGCAAACATTATCAACAAATCTCTCTTACAATTTAAACATCCAAGTAACTACATCTGACCAAACAATCAGCTAACAATAATCCTAGTGGCCGCCATGATCAAGGTTTCGAGTTCGATCGGCTTTCCTCCGCCATTTTGAATTGTTAGCATTGCAAGAGAACAAATGTACTGTATCATGCTAATTCATTGAGTAAATCAAGAAAAAATAATTGATTGATAGAAGAGGGAAATGTTTACACGTGATTCATAATAGTTGGCAACTTCTTTATTTGAGTCCAAGATTGGTGCAATCCAAAAACTCTACGGCGTTCATTTTCAGTAAGCCAGACAGGCATGAAACGTCCTCCCCCCAAATTTTTAACACATCCTTATAAGGGCCACAGAAGCCACGCCATTAAAACCTATTTATTTTCTTCTCCAGAAGCAAAATGCTTGAAATGTTGTGTACACACTCCTTTGCTAGTGAGAATCGTAACTTACAGTTTTGGTGACCCTATGACCCCTAAAAGGGAGCTCTGGAATTGGATCCCTTTTCCTTAAATTCACAATTGCAGATTTGGTAGCCTCGTTACACTATTTAGAGTTGGTCCGTTGCAACCTTTTAGCTCACCTTTACGAAGTAAATGTGAGCTTATGTCATGGCGCTTCGTCCGTCGTCCGTCTGTCTGTCTGTTCGTCAGTCCGTAAACTTTCACGAAAAAGACTACTCCTCCTATACAAATTCAGATATCATTCTGAAATTGTAGTATGTTATACCCATGGTGATTCCTCACAGAAAGGTAGACGTTTCAGTTTTGAGAATCCAAGATGGCCGCCACGACAGCCATATTGAATTTTCAATTAGATTTCATTAAAAAGACTACTCCTTCTAAACAAATACAGATATCATTCTGAAATTGTAGTATGTTATACCCATGGTGATTCCGCACAGAAAGGTAGACGTTTCAGTTTTGAGAATCCAAGATGGCCGCCATGGCAGTCATATTAAATTTTCAATTAGATTTCATGAAAAAGACTACTCTTCCTAAACCAATCTAGGTATCATTCTGAAAGTGTAGTATGTTATAACCATGGTGATTCAGCACAGAAAGGTAGACATTTCAGTTTTGAGAATCCAATATAGCCGCCATGGCAGCCATTTTGAATTTTGAATTAGATTTCATAAAAAAGACTACCCCTTCTAAACCAATACAGATATCATTCGTAAATTGTAGTATGTTATACCTATGGTGATTCAGCACAGAAAGGTAGACGTTTCAGTTTTGAATCCAAGATGGCCGCAATAGCAGCCATATTGACTTTTCAGTTGCAGATGACACATCATTATTATTAAATTATAAGCTTTCATCAAGTGATCACTGGCACCATATAAATTCTATAATTTTAACTTACTAATCATAATATTATCTTGAATATAGAATATTTAAGATTGTCGTGCAAGTTGTTCTATATTTTTCAGTGTTTCTAAAAAAAAATTAAGATGAAAGACAAACATAATTGATTAATTTGTTTAAAATCGTTATGGCAACTAGCTGCAAAAACCAAATCACATTAACCATGCTAAATTTTAAACAATGGTATCTCCCTTATATTCCTTTAAATACCACACAGAAGGGGTCAACCAGAGTTCAGATATTCCACTATGCTGTCTAATACACATCCCAATACCGGCTGCTAGAATCACAGCGTCAGCTGCTAGCCTGTTGCATAATCAACCTGACCCAATTGATATGGTAGAGCATTATGCTATATGGACATGGCCCATGTGTATGCAATAAAAGTTATGGACTTGTATTCTCATGACAGTGATATGTTCTTTCTAAGAATAACAACTTACACAAAACTTGTCTATAATAAGCTTTGTGTTTAGCAATCTACATGATAAGTTGATATGGAATAAATATGCAGATGAAAATCGAAAAGGGTTTAGTAAGAAAAGTAAGAAAATTTGATGTGTCATATCACTCTGTTGATTTGACAATGCAAAAATGTTTACCATTATAGTACTGTATGAAATAAATTGACACTTTAATGAAAGACATCTCAAGGTCACTTGACATGGAAATATTATGTGAACAAAATAAACATGTCTTATGCATAGCTGTGTTTATGACTTTCCTCTCAATCAGTCATTCATTTTCCTTGAAAAATCTGTACTTTTGGGATTCTGAATATCCCATGCAGCATAACCATCAGTGAAATAATCTTGAAATCATATCAATGATTCACTACAAAACAAATGTAAGTGGCCACCATCCTGTAATAACTGATTGAAATCATATTAAGGATTCACTACAGAACAAATGTAAGTGGCCACCATCCTGTAAGTATTGAATGACATTTAAATGGATACACCTAAACCAATCAAGATATCATAATGAAATTAATATGGATGCCCACATAAAAGTAGCATTTTGAAGATTAAAAAGTACAAGATGGTCACCATTTCAGCCATAGATAATTAGATATACAAAAAGTTATACAAAAACCTACTGCTTGTTAACTAATCATGATTATATTGTAATATACAGGCCCAAGTAAATGTTTAATGTTCAATGCGACCTCGTGTTTCTATCAATGTTGTGATTTTTCCACTGTCGGTAATCAGACCGTGTGTATAGATTAATTACGTCGTAATTCCAATGTGACAACACTTATTCTTAGCAAAATAATATCATAATGCTTCTCAACGTTTGTTTCCATATAAAGAAATCAACGTTACCTTTATTAAACACGTATTTAACCATATTCTTGTCAGATAAAATTTTCGTGTATGCTTTCCTGGTGGCTGCCATTTTTGTGTGATGACGTCATGATTCCATGTGCACTATGTTTCGTTTTCCAAAGTAAATTTAATACTAATCTAAGTTTATTACTATCAACAAACATTTTAGTGTTCATATTCAATTCCATGACGATGTACATTGTATATTATTGTTATATTAATAATCAAGTGTATTTCATGCTTTGTTGATTTACTGTCAAAACAACATTACGTCAGAATGACTGTGACGTAAGTTTTTTGACAGTTGAAAATAATAATAGAGGGTTGACGATTTGGAGATCAGGACTAAGAGACGTGTTTTGTTTGCTGTTGTGATCTTTCGCCGGTATTACCGAGACTTGCACTATGTAAGTAATTCTTCCAACCTGTGGTTGAGTACACTCACTGAAATCCAGTGAAGAGCCATAAAATCTCGGAATTGAGTCCAGTCTCTCAAGAATAAATTGTTAAATGTATTGTACATATCGGGGATGTAAATGATGTAACTGATGTAAAATATTTATATATTATTGATTGCTATATGTTTTTGTAATAAATTCTTGTTTATTGTTTCAACTACTAGTTGTCAAATTATTTATTAGATATATATAAACTGTAAGCTATAGGTATAAGTTGAGAGATCCATAAACCCAAACATGCTATCGGTATAAATTAAATTACTCCTTTTACCCCCTTAGACCGTTACAATATCATTTGTGTATTAATGTTTGTTCAAGCTCTAGTCGTTTCCAACAGAAGACTAGTATTTTAAAAGATATAAGAATCATGATGGCAGCCATAATCAATTATGTAAAAGATGGTTATACATGTATAATTAAACCATTTTACCACATCATTCATTTTAAGGTGAGCTTCTGTACCCTAGGTACTTTTATTACATTTACTTTGAATTTCTGAGCAATTTTCATTCTGAATTGAATACCAGTATCTGAAATCACATCGTCTACCTCCTAAACTTTTGAATTGTTTTTTTCCTGTGGTAACTGGGGTTCTAAAATTGACTTTTGATGACCCCGTATCTATAAAGGGAGAACCTTGGTAAGCTAAATACAAAGTGTTTAGTCTTAATGCAGGATAGTTGCCATTCATCGGCTGCTTAAAGAATGAAGTGGGTCTTTGGAAGATGAAAATCAGATTTTTAAATATATAATGTGTAAATTGACACATTGTTTCAACCCTAATTAAGGAAAAGAAACATTAATGAAAACTCAAATAGTTATTTTGGTCAACTTAAATCAACGTAGTATCAAATATAAACTAGGACTGCCGCGGCAGTACTTAGGTCTTCAAGATTCCTGTTTGACCTTCACATACTGTTTGACCTTCACATGGCTTTTTGTCTAAGCGGTAAACAGTAACTAATACAATATCAAAATTACCATATTTCACTTGATATTCAACGTTTAAGCCTTTACAGAAAATTCAACATGGCTGCAAACATGAATCATCTCAGGTTATACAGTCTTGTTGCTGCCTGATGATAGATAAAATATTGCCTAGTGTTTTATTGCCAATGAACTACAGTTTTTCAATCATAAATGTATCATAATCATTCAAAACGAAAGTAGGATTGAACACATTTAAATGCTCCGAATTTCAATGTTAATGTTTAATCTAATTTTAATGAGATTTATCCAAGATTGCATGATCTTTTATCTTTCATTTGATATAGAGAACAAGTATTTATCATGTGTCGTTGGTTTACAAGAGTTTTTCAAACATACCCACCAAAACACCCGTTTTCCAAAATGCAAAGTTTGACCCTTCCTCAGGACCGGAAATGACTGTTCGCGATCGATGTTATTCTTTTATCTTAAAGACCTTGCCAATGTCTAACTCTCATGCAAAAATCGTTGAATTCTAAGGTCCGGTTTTTGAGTTATCTGCCCTTGAAGTTGGCGATTTTTCGATTTTGGTCAACTTTGAAAGGTCACAGCACAAAAAGTATTACGGTTATGTCTTACAACTTTACGATTTGAAGAAAACAATACCTCAGCTACATTCAGTATGAATTTCAGCTCTGTAGTGCAAGTATCTTCAGAGGAGAAGATTGTCAAAGGTGGGTGGGGTCGGAAACGATGAAAATTGCACTAAACGCAAGATGGCGGCCGAACCACGTGACCTACGAATTTGTCCTGATTTCCTTTTTTTCATTATTTTTCATTGCGCTTCTTTTAAAAAAAATTTCAAGTCTCTAAGTGCATTTTGAAAAAAAAATCAATGTTAAATTTTCGATTTTGGATTCGACCTGGACCCTTCATTAATGAACCGATTTTGCCCAAAAGCTTCGCACGTCGATTCCAGGGTAAGGGCTATCTGCATGCCAAGTTTTGTCAAATTTGGAGCAGCAGTTTGAGCTGTAGCGTCCTCACAAAAAAAGTACAAATAATAATAATAAAAACTTGAAGAAAACGGATAAAAACAATAGGTCTTCACGACTTTGTCTTGAAGACCTAATTAAATATAAAACTTATGATCGAAAGATTTTCACCTTGGAGCCAAACAAATCCGATGACCTTTTGGCGTTTGGCGTTCATTGCTCTAAGAACTGTCCACCTAATTTCCTTGTAATTCTTTATATAATGAGATGTCTTGATGTGATAATACTTATTGTCACTTACCTTTTTAAGAAAAAGTATATTCATCGTTTTCAGTGTTATTTCTTATCAAATTTATTTACAAACCATTAAAAGTTATCTCAGTGGTTTTGAATGATTTTCCTATAGTGCACAGTCTAAGTAAACCTAGCCTCACTATTATCCGTTACACTGCTATACTGAGTCTAACAAGGCTTGGTTGAGAGTCGCGTCAGGCCACGTGACCAAGTTGACCAATCAGAACTCAGCTAACCAAGCCACAATAGTGTGCCTTCGCACGTTTAACGTTGGAAGGTCATAGGTCGCAGAAAGGTCGGCTGACGCGACCCTCAACCAAGCCTTGTTAGACTCAGTATAGTAGTGTAACGGATAATAGTGAGGCTAGGTTTACTTAGACTGCTATAGTGCACAATACATTTTTAAAAAATGTGGACAAACTCCAAGAGAAGCATTTATCAAAGCACCTTAGACTATCAGAACTGTTATTAATGTCGGAGAAAAAGTTAGGTCACCCTCTTAACATAGTGTTTCACGTTTTTTGACTTTTCATTATGACATGTGATGAATCGAAGTTACTTGTATATAGAATAATTTTATTCCAAAAAAAAATATCAACTAAATAGTTTTAGTCTGACTTTCAACTTGTCAACTTTCTGTGTCATTTTTGAACATAAACTTTGAAATCTGTCCTGCATATTCTAAATAACAGAGGTTCAAGAAAGTGACTGAAAACACATGACACTACTTCAGAAGTCAGGATTTTTTCAGAGTTCTGTTAAAAGCATATTATGTTGTACAAATGTTAAATATAATTGGTTTTCATAAATTTTCCATGAGATAATATGGCAATAAATGATTAAGTGTAATTTCTCATCAATACATGTTGTAATCTTTCAAATACAGGATTTTATTTCCTTATCTGACTGAAAACCCATTACACAAGGTTAATAAAAATGCTGTAAATGTAATAAACCCAAGTGCGGTAAATGTCGTTCGCTCTAAAAAAACATGAAAAATGAAAAGAGCCCAGGGCCCGATGGTTTTACTACAGAATTTTTGAAATTCTTCTGGAAAGATTTAGGAAGCTTTCTTCTCAACTCTCTTTATTTTGGTTATGAAACTGGCAATTTATCAATCTCACAAAACCAGGGATTGATAACATGCATCCCGAAAGCAAATAAACCCAAGAAATTTTTGAAAAACTGGGGGAGCCATATATATTTCTCTTATGTGTAGAAATTTTGGGTATTATGATACGTAATAATAAGAATATCAAAGGAATCAAAATTGAAAATATAGAACATATTCTTTCACAATTTGCAGACGATACAACTCTCACTTTAGATGGATCGGAAAATAGCCTCTACGCAGCTTTAAATACTTTAGAATTTTTCGCCCGCTTTTCAGGACTGAAAGTCAACATTGATAAAACAAAACTTATATGGATTGGTTCAAAAAGAGATCCCGATACAAGATGTGTAAAGAATGGAATTTTGACTGGTCACAAACAAACTTCACTCTCTTAGGCATAAATTTTGATATTGACCTAGACAAGATTGTACAAAGAAAAACTCTCTCATATTGACAGGCAAATGAATATTTGGTCACCTCGAACATTGACCCCTTATGGTAGAAATACTGTGCTTAAATCGCTCCTACTTCCAAAACTTAACCATCTCTTCTCGTCCTTACCAAAAACGAAAAAAATGTTATTGAGAGCCTACAAAAGAAATGTTTTAATTTTATATTGAAAAATAAACCAGATAAGGTTAAACGAGCTGTAATAATGCTGAATCCAGAACATGGGGGTATAAAAGCTCCGAATATCAGAAAGATTATTTCATCACAAAAACTTAAATGGATAAAACGTATCAGTGGTAATGACCTTAAATGGACACATCTGTTTAAACACTATTGAATATAAAAACTCCTTTTCTAATAACAGATAGCGGCTTCATTCAGAATATAGTAATTCCCTCCTTTACAAACTCATTTTGGAAAGACATACTCTGGAATGGTCGCACTTTATATCAATAAGCAAAAAGAGTATTTCAAATGAATATGACATACTCTCTCAATCACTGTGGAACACTGACAATATTTTGATAGGCAGGCAACCGTTTTTGTATTATTATTGGTATGAAAAAGGTGTTGTTTTCGTTAATGATCTCCTGCATGAAGATGGCAGACTGCTAACATATGAAGAATTTTCCAATACATTTTCAATAAAGACCAATTTTCTAACCTATGAATCAATGAAAAGAGCCATATTGGCATACAGCCGATCTCGAAACATTACCAAATTTAACAGAAAACTGTTTGGTCCTATATATCCTTTTAACATATCACAAATAAACACCATAATTGGGGGTAAAAGATTGTATGCCGTTCTACTTGACTCAAAATTCGTTCGTCTTCCCAGTTTTTCAAAATGGGAAAGAATTCTACAAGTTGAATTTTCTGACAATGATTGGAATTTTTTTAATATAATTGCAAATAAATGTTCAAGATGTACAGATTTGAAATGGTTGCAATACAGAATCATTCATAATATTTTGCCAACAAGACATTTTCTCAACCGAATTTGATATATATCATCCCCACTTCGTCCATTTTGCCAAACGGAAATTGAAACAATTAACCACATGTTATGGGATTGTGAACCTATCTTTAATTTATGGAAAGCAATAGAAACATGGTTAAATTCTGTACAATTGAAACTGGAATTAACAAATAAGATTATAATATTGGGAATGAAAGGTAAGAATAATAATCCTGTAAATGCAATCATTTTATTAGTCAAACAGTATATTTATAGATGCAGCATAAATGGTTTTAAACCAAAATTGGAATATGTGAAAAATAAAATTGTACGTTACTATGATATATCAAAATTTGTGTTTTTGTCTACAGAAACTGAAGAAAAGTTTTTTAAATACTGGTCATCTCTGCACTTACTGTTCAAGAATAGTCCTGTTTCAAAATAATGAATTGTTAAGAAATAGTCCTGTTTTGTTTAACTTGTGTATTTATCAGCCAAATATGGATTTATGTTCTTGTACATATATGTGATGTTTGTGTATAATGTTTGATTTGCCTGTATCACAAATTATGGAAAATAAAAAAATAAATAAAAAAAATGCGGTAAATTGTGGGTGCGGTAAGATGTTCAGACTAAACGTGCGGTAAATTGTAATACGATGTGTGGTAAATTGTAATAACATTAGTTATATCGATGTACAATCAATCATAGAAAACGATTATGGTTTAAACATATTTATTTCCCAGAAATCGGATTGGTAAACAAGCAAATGCTTATATCAATACCCCTCCGGATACAGAAATATGATATAATGTCATGATGAATTTACAATAGGATGATTATGTATACATGTAAATTGTACAAACACAGCTTCATTATTTTGACCAAATATCAAAGATGAAATAGAAGACGATTATGAGTAGGATTCGCTAAAGAGGATACACTTATTATTTTGTTGATTTCTATACAACATCCTTGTTTGAGTACAATTCTTTGGGCTATTCAAATACATGTACATTTGAACAAAAATCATTGGTTTAAGCAGTTTGAACGTTAAAAATCTCAAATTTAGGACAAAAGACAAACAAGTTAAAGGTTCCTAATGACGTTCTACAGTAGTTATGTCTCCAAATCAAAGAAAATTGTATTTTTAATACAAAATAGTCCAATAAGTATATAAAACGTGCATGATCATGATTTTTGTCATTACATTACCATGTTACTTTAGTTGCTTATTAGGTATGATAAAACATTTATTCTGTGAACGTCAACATGGGAACAACACTTCTTGTTTTTATCTCTGAGACCAACACTTTATCACCGTTTAAATAATATAAATAATAGTTTTGATAAAGAGCACTGGTACCAACCGAGATTATTAAAGCTTACGATTATGTATCGAAGACATACATGTACTTCTATCATATTGCCATATTTGACTATAACATCGAATTACCAGCGTAATATTTCAGCTAACTTCTTTGAGAGGCATTTTAGCCAATTCGAATACAGACTGCTTCGCGAGGAATTTAGAAGTTGGTAAGATAGATGCATAAGAGTTTTATGGATTACGACTTCATTATTGCAAGATTGCAAGTTTCATTGTAGAGGTTAACACAGTTATCAAGAAAGTGGCACTTAAAATGACACTTACTCATACTTATATGTTACTTTGATATGTATTTATATATCATACTTTTATACTGAAATACTGAAACTTGTTATAACGTATCTTAATTATTGTACATATATACGCACACACATACATAACTCGAATCTTAATTTTTTGCTGTGATTGTCTCAAAAGCCAGTTTGGCAGGGCATTTTACTTAAATTTATGTTCGTAACTTGTATAAATCGATAAGTATCGATGCGTGACACTAAAATAAACTATTTATCTCTCTTTTCTCTCTCTAATATTTGAGACTTTACATATTTCCGGTTGGAACATACGACGAATATTCATAATAATTACTTTATTTAAACTTGACAATGCCCATTGATGTGCAAACAATGAGTTGACTGTTCGTGGACGTCATGTAAGGAAAGGTTGGGTAATATGGGATAGTGCATTGGGTAAAATGGGATAATGCATGGGGTAAAATGGGATAGTGCATGGTGTAAAATGGGATAGTGCAGGGGGTAAAATGGGATAGTGCATGGGGTAAAATGGGATAGTGCAGGGGGTAAAACGGGATAGTGCATGGGGTAAAATGGGATAGTGCATGGGGTAAAATGGGATAGTGCAGGGGGTAAAATGGGATAGTGCAGGGGGTAAAATGGGATATATGGGTACAATGAGATAGTGCATGGTATGGATGGGTAAAATGGGATAGTGCATGGGATAAAATGTTATAGATGGGTAAAATGGAATAGTGCATGGGGTAACATGACATAGATGGGTAAAATGGGCATGGAATTTGACTAAAAATGTAACTCAAACACGTATTAATAGCTCATAAAGGTTATGGAAAATGCTAAAGTCAAATGATAATTGTTTCCAAACACAATATAGACCTTGTGCCAAGATTTTAAAAAACAGACATCTTAATTGTTTTTCCGACTTCGAGAATATTTAGATAATTTGATCATTGGCGATCAGTATAGTGTCACCGATGTTACAAATTATTGTACCTATATTGATGCCCTCCTGAATGCTAACTCTAATCTTAACTCTGTGATGTTTGGTAATTAATGCAAATCTATCAGTAATCAAAGTTAGTTATCCTAGTTAGCATTTGCTGGTCACCTTGCGGTCACGTGACGTCTACCTTGAAAGACACCCTTTTCATCGTCTCAGCATCAAATGATAATCTGTGTCAGTAATCCTGCAAACCAATCATACTTACCTGTTTTCTTTATTCTTTATTTAAAAAAAACAAACAGGGCCTCCTTTCACAAAACAACCTTAGCTAAGGTTGACCTTGACGCCCATTCTTTAACATTGCACTAAGACACTCTTATCATATCAATCATACATGTTGTCATATCAAAGCAATATCGTATCATGATATCATATACCTTTTATCAAAATTTCAATTTAGCTTTGTCATACATTTTGATACCATATAATTTCCAAAACATTAATCACATAACATCTCCCTTATAGCAATACGCATTCTCATGGGTAGCAGATTATCGGGAATTTATAACACATCCTTTCATATCACTTTGATAAAAATGCAAAACCATGTTCTGATTGTTTCGTTGAGGCTATGAGTATTAAAACATACATGAATACCCGATTATTGTATGTGATGAATACGCATGCTGTATAGCATTGATTCTACAGATTCTGATGTTACTTCATATCATGTCTGTATAGAATACACTGTATATACATAGAAACGTTCCGAAAGATAATGATTTTTGACTTGACAGCAATACCAAGAATCTTTTCATATTAATATATCTAAAATAACACGTTTTACAGTATTTCCCTAAAATGTGAGTAAACAACACACAGATGTAAAAATGGTATTCATCTTCTACTAAATGTAAGTGACAAGGATAGTATTTGAGGAACGTCTGATGAATATTTTAACAGTAATTTATGTTAATTAATCCTTCATGATTATTTCATATTTAATAATTTTGTAATATAAGCAGTTTTATGTTAAGGTAATCGATACTGTCTATGTCTGCAATGAATATCGTTAAAACACTGTGTTTATGTAGGTTAAAACATCGTTTTTGGCTACACTTGTGACCAAAGCCACAATTGCAAATTAATTCTCTTATACCTGTCGTTCAATGTCTCTTTCCATTGTTATCAGAAACTATCATCTGTCACTATCCATATTTGGTTATCTGTATGAGGGCATTTCAAGTCAAAGCTAATATCTAATTAATTTAACCTTTGAACATACATAAAGTTGAAATCTTCCACATTCATGAAGATTGCAGTAATTATTGTTCCGGAATCTTAATAAACATCGTTTTGAAAATCACTTTCTAAATCAAATTGTCTTCTGAAACAAAACACTAATAAGAAGTATATGTAATTGTGAGAAAATTGTTTTGATTAGTTTTTAAGAGTTCAATAAATCATCACATGTATGAGCAGTGACCTGAAGTGGGCGACTAAAAAGGCTATCAAAGTTTGAGGAAATCTTATTACATTTTACCGAATATTGTGTTACAATTTGCCGCACTATTTAGTTACATTTTACCACACCCTCCTATCACAATTTACCGCACCAATATGTATTACATTTACCGCATTTATATTACATTTAACCGCAGTTTTACATTTTACCGCGTTTTTATTACAATTTACCGCAGTTATTACATTTTACCGCGTTTATTACATCTTATGTCGTAACAGACAATTGTGTGTGCGTGAAATTTATTTATTTTCAGAAATGAACATTTTCAAGAAGAAAAATGTGATTGTGATGCATAAAGGCATTTTATTTCAGATATGAACATTCTTGAAGAAATTGTTTGATTATATGTCTTCATTTTCAGGAATGAACATTTTTAGAGTAATTTCATTGTAATGCTTAAAACATATCATATTCAGTATGGACATTTCAAGAAGAATTAATATTGTGTTGTGATGCAAAAGTGCCATTTTATTTCAGATATGAACATTTTTAGTTATATGTGTTGAATTCTAGCTAAATCTAGCTATGATACAAAGGACTTAATGTTTTGACTGAACTATGAAATTCAGTTCAATGTCACTCATCACTTGCATATATACTGTGCAATTTACCATTGTGCCAAATATAATAATGTTTTGTATACTTTATTAATATTTGATTCTTCCATGAGCTGGATATTTTAAGTGAATATTTGAAAGTGTGACTAAAGTAATTAAGCTTTATTGCAAAATGTTAAAGTTTCCTTTATTTGGAAAAAGGGCGATATCACATATTGAGAGAGTCGCACGTAAAATACTCGCTACTTCGCCAGTTCTCACATTGTGTGACTGGGTCCTGTATGTATGCGACGTACAATAAACGTCTTCCGGTCTCGCCATGCTTGTTGTTGACTCGCACATGACAACACCCAAGCTTGCTCGCACTGAGCTGCCTCTGTGGGGAGAGAATGTTCACATTACAGCACTGTTAGCTGATCACTTCACCTCTGCAGAATCTCTGCAGTCGGTGGGATCAACATTTCAAGGTCTCAAGGATACAAGTTCCATCATCTAAGATTATAATATAACTCGTCATGTTTATCGCACATGAAGAAGTGCAAAATTCACTTTGTTTACACCTGGATTGTATTATTGGCTTCATGCAATTACATGTATATTCTCAACACAACCAAAACAATAAAAACTTACATGACCCGTGGCTACAGGCTGAAATATTGCCCCAGGGTCGTTAAAATTATACTCAAACTAAATGAACGATCCGGGGCATTGGAAATCACATGTTACATTCTAGCAGAGGGGTTCGAATCCTACCCTATAATGAAAAAACTCATTATCATTTTTATATGTTGCGATACACGTACATTTCAAATTTGAACGAAATAAGTAAAGAAATATATTTCTATTTATTTTTAAGATCTATTGATATAAAAAAGTAGAAATCAAAAATCTGTAAATAAATATTACGTCACGTGAAATGAGCCGAGAGGTGTCGCTGCAATCAGGAAGTTTTCAAGGTAGGTGTAGGTGTAATAGCCTGAGCACTTTAATATCTAAAACAAGTTTGTGAAAAGTAATTGATAACTTCTAAATATCCATTTTGTTAGAAGACAACTCAGACTACTGTTGTCTATGGTCAATTCTTTTTATCATATGCCTTGCGGATGTATTTTACCGAGAAACGAAACCTGCTTTCTCTTTAGTACATTAGTATGGGTCCTCTTTAGATTTCTTAAGCCTGTGCGGTAAACTTGTTGGAACGTGATTCAAGGGAGGTAACTAGTGTTGTATCTTGTCTCTGTTTGACTGAACATACCAGTAAGTTATACCATTCAGACGCGGGGACGAGGGGCGGGCTGAGATTTCGAACTTTTATGCGCAGGGGGGGGGGGGGGGGGGGGGGGGGGGGGGGCTGGAAATTTGATAGTCTGTAAATGTCTTTTACAAAATTGTTTACCCTAAATTAGTCCGGGCCCCCCAGGCCCCCCACTTGCTACTGGCCTGCCCAATATCCCACGTATGAATGGTATTATGATTTTATCTTACCTTATCTTATCTTTAAACAAAACTCGTATAATATGAAAAAAAGAATAAGAAAAACGTTAACTGCGTAGGCCTTTGACTATATATATAGTTATTTCAAAGCTGCATATCGGTTGATCAAGGGTAACCAGCTTGATCCTGTGTTCGAGGTAACATACATTGTACATTTCAAGCCGCTAAATCTGCACGCTTTTTCATGCTTCTTATGTGCCGGGGTATGACTAATTTATTACCCGCTCAAGAGGGTGATATGAGTATTTATCCAGAGTCACGTGGACCAATCAGAGATCGGGATTCTTACATGAGGTAGGATAAGGACAGATAATATTAGCAACACACTAAAACTCGTAGCTGTACTTACGAAATGGTTTCTATGTAGATATGTCATGTTTAATTCTTAAATATCAGTAGGAGCTGTTAATAATCTTTTAGTAAGAGTTTTTAATATATAATGAACGCATTTTGTTCATGATTTACAAGTCGGGTGGACAGAATGAATCGGCTGTAGTCAACTTTTCGTTCGACCATTGCTTTAGTTTAGCGCTGCAAAACGGATATAAATATAGACAGTAACAACTCTTCCTTTTGTAAAAAGTTATTTTCATACCCATTTGGCTACACTTATTTACAATTCTTGAAACAAAGGGGGGGGGGATAGAACCACAGGAATCCGATATTGTAAATAAAATGTAGGTAAAACGTAGATAAGAAAGACCCACCCCTGTATATAATTGAGTATAGAGGGTGGGTCTTTCTTATCTACGTTTTACCTACATTTTATTTACGATATCGGGTTCCTGTGAATAGACCAAGGCACATGGGCTACATCTTATCATTGATACCATATGGAGCTATCGTTCTCAGCTCAAATATCCAACGGATTCCGCCGTCTACGTTTAACTGTGTTGTGATTTAAGTCATTGTTAATGTTAGAAGTCAGCTGGTAGATTATTTAATAATGAAGAGTCCGTGTGGGGCGCCCCTCGCCATTGAAATGTAGAACTACTGTTTTTTCTCTCGCTAGTGTTTTAAATCAGTACTCTTTCTCTCTCTAATGTCACACCAGTACATCAAAACGTCTTTTGGTTTCACCTATGTATGTATTCTT